>JAUTXX010544096.1:0-10544 GCA_032273605.1 Panulirus laevicauda | reverse complement strand
GCCTCACACCCTCACACTGTATCCATAGTAATGTAGGTCCTCACACCACTAACATTATACCTGGAGTGTTGTAGCGCCTCACAACACTCACACTATACCATAAGAATTCAGAGCTACACACTGCGTTCACAATGCAAGTGATTATGTATTCCCTCACACCCTTTACTCTATACCTTAGAACTTCACACCACTCACACTTTACCGTTAATGTTGTAGTGCCTCACACCACTCACACTCGACCCATAGTATTGTAGTGCCTCACACCACTCACATTGTAAGCTTAGCATTGTAGTGTCTTACATAACTCATACTAAACCCATTGTACTGTAGTGTCCAACTTTGCTCAAATTGTATCCATTGTGTTGTAATGCCTCATACCACTCATACTATACCCTATGTATTATAGAGTCTCACACCACTCACACTACATTCCTAGTATCATAGTGCATCACCATTCACGCTATACGCATACGGTTTCATTACCTCTAACAACTCGCACTATGCCATTAGTATTGTAGTGCCTCACACCACTCGTAATACACCAACAGTATTGTAGTGCCTCACACCACTCTCATCATACTCTTAGTATCTTAGTACCTCACACTTCTCACACTGTATCCTTCGCATTGTAGTGCCCCTCAACCACACATACACTTACCCAAAGTATTATAGAGTCTCAAACCACTCACACTTTACCCTTAGTATTGTACTGCCTTATATCAATCACACTATACCCATAATCTTGTAGTAACTCACACTGTACCCTTAGCTTTGTATTGCCACATACCAATCACACTATACTCGTAATAGTTTAGTGCCTCACACATTTCATGCTATATCCACATTATTGTAGTGACTCACACCACTCACGCTATACCCTTACCACCACCCGCAATATAACCAGAATATTGTAGTGCCTCACACTACTCTCACTATTCCCTTAGTATTGTAGCACCTAACACCACACACACTATACCTTTAGTATTGCAGTGCCTCCCATAACTCAGACTATATACTCAGTATTGTAGTACCTAACACCATTTTCTCTATACTCATGGGGTATTGTAGTGATTCTCACTATTTACACAATACCCTTAGTATTGAAGTGTCTCCCACAACTCACAACCTTTAGTGCTGAAGTGCCTGAAATCACTCGCACCATACTATTAGCATCACTCATACTTTAACCGGAGTATTGTAGTGCCAAACACCACTCTCAATATACTCTTATTATTTCAGCACCCAACACCACTCACACTATACGCTTAGTTTGTAGTGCCTCGCACCACACACGTTATACCCTAAATATCGTACAGCACCCTAACACTCTACACCCTTAGTATTGTAGTACCTCACATCATTTATACTAAACTCATAGGGTTTTAGTGCCTCACATCACTCATACTATATACTTAGTATTGTAGTGGCTCAACCACACACGGTACACCCATAGTATTGTACGGCCTCAGATCTCTCACGCTATATCCTTAGTACTGTAGTACCTTACAAAACTCACACTATACACCTAATATTGCAGCTTCCAACATTACCCAAACTGTTTCCATAGTGTTGTAATGCCTTGTACAATATGTATTGTAGTGTCTCAGACAACTCACGCTGCACCCGTAGTACTATAGTGCCTCACACCACTCACACCATAATCATACGGTTGTAGTGCCTCACATAACTCACACTATGTCCTTAGTATTGTATTACTTCACACCATTCATCCTATGATGACAGCATTGTAGCACCACACATCACTCACACTATACCTTGGTATTATGGTACTTCATGCCAATCACATTATACCCATAATCTAGTAGTGCCTCAAACCACTCACCTAGCTAGTATCGTAGAGCCACACACCACTCAAACTATATCTTTAGTACTGTAGTGCCTCATGCAACTCATGCCATACCCATAGTATTGTAGTGACTCACACCACTCACTGTATACCCTTAGTATTGTAGTGCTTCAAGCCATTTACACAATACTTAAAGGGTTTTAGTGCCTCAAACCACTAACACTATACCCTTAGTATTGGAAAGCATCACACTCCTAACACTACAACCTTAGTGTTGCAGCACCTCACACCACTCACACTAAACCCTTAGCATTGTAGTGACACATCATTCACACTATATTCTTAGCATTTTAGTGCCTCCCACCACGCTCATTATGCCTTTAGTATTCTAGTGCCTGAAACCACTCACAATGTACACTTAGTATTGTACTGCCACACACCACTCATACTATACTTTTATCATTGTAGTGCCACATACAACTCACACTTTAACCACAATATTGTAGTGACTTACAGCACTCACACTATACCCTTAGTATTGTAGTGTTTCAAATCACTCACTCTATACCCTTAGCACAACTCAGACTATAAACAGCGTATTGTAGTTCCTCATACCGCTCTCACTACACCTTTCGTATTGTAGAGCCTGAGAGCACTCACACTTTACCATCAGTATTGTAGTAACTTACGTAACTCACTCTATACCGGTAGTGCAGTAGTTCCCAACATTACCTAAACTATATCCACAATGTTATAAAGCCTCAAAACACTCCTACTATACCCAAGTATCGTAGTGTCCCATATCACTTACACTGTACCTATGATATCATAAACCCTCACACCATTCACACTATACTCATACAGCTGTAGTATCTTACATCTCTCACACTATACCCTTAGTGTTGTATTGCCTCACACCATTCACACTATACCCTTATCATTGTAGTGCCTCCCAACACACACTATACCCTTAGTATTGTAGTGCCTGAAACAACTCACTCTATATATTTAGTATTAAAGTATCACACACCAATTATACTATACTCTTATCATTGTTGTGCTACGCACAACTCATACTATACCCACAGTATTGTAGTGACTCACACCACTCACACTATACCCTTAGTATTGTAGTGCCTCAAACCATTCACACTACACCCTTAGCACTACTCATACTATAACCAGAGGACTGTAGTTCCTCACACCACTCTTACAATGCATTTAGTATTGTAGAGCTTCAAACCACTCACACTATACCCTTAGTATTGTAGTAACTTATATAACTCACTCTATTTCCCTAGTATTGTAGTTTCCAACATTACCCAAACTGTATCCACAAATTTGTAGAGCCTAAAAACGCTCATAATATACTCATAGTAATAGAGTACCTCACACCACTCACACTATACCCTAAGCATTGTATTGCCTCACCAGTTTTACTATAACGACAGTATTGCAGTGCCACACATCACTCACACTATACCCTAATTAATGTAGTGCATCATACCAATTACACCACATCCATAGTCCTGTAGTGCCTCACACCACTCATACTGTACCCTTAGTATCGTACTGACACACACCACTCACACTATGCTCTTAGTATTGTAGTGCCTCACACAGCGCATGCTATACTCTTGATATTATAGTAACTCTCCACTCACACTATATCCTTAGTATTGTAGTGCCTCAAATCGCTGACACTATACCCTAAGCACCACTCGTACTATAACCAAAATATTGTAGTGCCTCACAACACTCTCATTATACCTTTAGTATTGTAGAGCTTCAAACCATTCTCACTATACTCTAAGTATTGTGGTAACTAACATAACTCACTCTATATCCCTAGTATTGTAGTTTCCAACATTACCCGAACTGTATCCACAATGTTGTAAAGCCTAAAAACGCTCATAGTACCTATGATACTATAGTGCCTCGCACAACTCACACTATACTCATAAGGTTATAGTGCTCACACCTCTCACACTATACTTTTAGTACTGTATTGCCTCGCACTAGTTATACTGTAAGGACAGACTTGCAGTGACTCACACCACTCACACTATACCCTTAGTAATGTAGTGCATTATGCCAATCACACTACACCCCCTCAAACTAGATCCTTAGTATTGTATTTCCACACACCATTCAAAATATACTCGGAGTACTGTAGTGCCTCGCACAATTCATACTATAATCTTGGCATATTAGTAACTCCCACCACTCACACGATACCCTTAGCATCATTGCTTCCAACACTACTCACACTATACCTTTAGTTTTGTAATGCCCTCCACCACTCACACTATACATCTAGTATTGTGATACTTCACACAATTTACACAATATCCAGGGGTTTTAGTGCCTTACACCACTCATTCCATACCTTTAGCATTGTAGACCATCACAATACTAACACTATACCCTTAGTATTGCAGTGCCTTACACTATATGCACTATACCCTTAGTACTGCAGTGAATCCCACCACTCACACTGTACCCTAAGTATTTTAGTGCCTCAAACCACTCACACTATACATTTAGCACAAATTCTATAATCAGGTTATTGTAGCGCCCCACACCATTCTAACTATATCCTTAGTATTGTAGCACTTACCAACACTCACACTATACCTTCAGTTTTTGTAATGCTTCACACTATACATTTATTATTACATAGCCTCGTATCACTCACACTATACCCATAGTATTGTAGTGCTTCATTCCAGTTACACTATACTCATAGGGTTTTAGTGCCTCACACCACTCATATTTTACACTTAGTATTGTAAAGCATTACATTGCTCACACTATGCCCTTAGTATTGTAGTGCATCAAAATAATTATATAATACCCTTGGCATTGTAGTGACTAACACCATTCACACTATACCCATAGTATTGTAGTGGATCAAACCACTCACACTATACATTTAGCACCACTCACACTATAACGAGAATGCTACAGTGCCTCACACCATTCCCACTATTCTCTTAGTATTGTGGCACCTAGCACCATTCACACCATACCCTTAGTTTTGTATTGTCTCACACCGCACATGCTATACCCTTAGTATTGTAGTACCTCATACCATTTACACAATGCTCATTGGGTCTTAGTGCCTCACACCACGCACACTATGCTCTTAGTATTGTAGAGCATCACACTACTCACACAGTACCCTTAATATTGTAGTGAATCCCACCTCTCACACTATACCCTAAGTATTTCTGTGCCTCAAACCACTCACACTGTACACTTAGTATTGTAGTACCACACACCACTCATGCTACATTCTACCATTGTAGTACCACACACATTTCATACTATAGCCAGAGTATTATAGTGACTCACACCTCTCACCTTAATATTGTAGTGACTCAAACCCCTCACACGATACCCTCAGCACCGCTCATACTATAACCTGAGTATTGTAGTTCCTCAAACCTTTCTCACTATACCTCCAGTATTGTAGAACCTCAAACCATCCACACTGTACCCTTAGTATTGTAGTAACATACATAACTCACTATATACCCCTAGAATTGTAGTTTCCAGCACTACCCGAACTGCATCCACAATGTTGCCTGAAAAAAATCGTACTATACCCAAGTATCGTAGTGTCTCATATCACTCACACTATACCTATGATATTAAGTGCCTCCCACCACTCACACTATACTCATACGGTTATAGTGCCTCACACCTTTCAAACTATACCCTTAGTATTGTATTGCCTCTCACCAATTGTACTATAACAACAGTATTGCAGTGCCTCACACCACCCATCCTATACCCTTAGGTTTGTAGTGCACCGCACCAATCACACTTCACCCATAATCCTGTAGTGCACCGCACCAATCACACTTCACCCATAATCCTGTAGTGCCCACACCACTAAACTATACCCTTAGTATTGTATTGCCACACACAACCTTTGCTATGCCCATGGTATTTTCGTATCTTACACCACTCATATAATATCTTTAGTATTATAGTGTCTCAAACCACTCACACTATACCCTTAGCACCACTCGCACTATAACCAGAGTTTTGTAGCACCTCACGCCATTCTCACTATACCGTTAGTGTTGTAGCACCTAACACCACTCACAATATACCTAGAGTTTTGTAGTGTCTCCCATCACTCACGCTATACACTTAGTATTGTAGTGCTTCACATCATTTACACAATGGTGTCTCACATCACTCACACTATACCCATAATATTTTAGTGCCTCACACCACTCACACTATACTAATGCGGTTGTAGTGCCTCACACCACTCACACTATACTAATGCGGTTGTAGTGCCTCACACCACTCACATTATACACTTATCATTCCAGTGTCTCACCATATTTACACTATACTCAAGGGATTTTAGTGCTGCACACCACTTACAGTATACCCTTAGTATTGTATTGCCTCAAATCACTCACACTTTACCATTGGCACCACTCGTACTAAAACCAGAGTATTGCAGTGCCTCACAACGCTCTCACTATACCCTTGGCAACACTCGTACTAAAACCAGAGTATTGTAGTGCCTCACAACACTTGTAGCACCTAACACCACTCACACTTTACTGTCAGTTTTCTAGTGTCTCACGCCACACACACTATCCTCTTTAAATTGTAGTGCTTCCCACCACACACTACACACTTAGTATTGCACTACTTCACACCATTTACTCTATACTCATAGGGATTTCGTGCCTCACACCACTCGCATTTACTCTTAGCATTGCATTGTCGCGCCTCATACCACTCACACTATACCCTTAGAACTGTATTAGCTAAAACCTATCGATCTATCATGACAGTATTGTAGCACCTCACACCACTTACGCTATAACCTTAGTATTGTAGTGCTTCACACCACTCACACAATAACCTTATTCTCGTAGTGCCTCACACCAATCGCACTATACCTATAATATTGTAGTCTTTCAAACCACTTAGTATTGTACTGCCACACGCCATTCATACTATACTCTTAGTATTTTAGTGCATGACACAACATATACTCCACTCACAGCATTGTAGTGACACACACCACTCACACTATACCCATAGTATTTAGAGCCACAAACCACTCAGGCTGTACCCTTAGTATTGTAGTAACTTATTTTACTCACTCTATACCCCTAGTATTGTATTTTCCAAGATTGCCCAAACTGTATTCACTGTTGTAGTGTTTGAAAACATTCCTACTATGTTGTAATATCTCACATCAATCACACTATACCCATAATATTATAGGGCCTCATATCACTCACACTATACTCATACGGTTGTAGTGCCTCACACCTCTCACAATACATCCTTAGTAATGTATTGTCTCGCACCAATTATACTATAACGACAGTATTGCAGTGCCTCACACCACTCACACTATACCCTTAGTGTTGTACTGACAAACCAAACAAACTATACACAGTATTGCAGTGCTTCACACCATAACAATACCCTCTTATTAGCGTAGTCCCAAACGCCACTCACACTATACCCTTAGTGTTTAAGGGCCTCAAACGACTCATACAATATATTTAGAACCACTCATACCATATCCTGAGTATTATGGTGCCTCACATCACTATTGCACCTCACACTGTTCACTCTATGCCCTTAGTTTTCTAGTGCCTCACAGCACATACTTATATCCATAATATTGTAGTGCATCCTGCCACTCACACTACACCCTTTACTTGTAGAGATTTAGTGCCTCACACTACACACACTATACCCTTAGTATTGTAGAGCCTCAGACTACTCACATTATACTCTTAGCATTGTATTGTCTCTCACCACTCACACTATACCCTTAGTATTGTAGTACCTTTCATAGCTCACACTATCCCTTAGTAATATAGTTTCCAACATTAGCTAAACTGTATCCACAGTGCTGTAATGCCTCAAAACACTCATACTGTACTCAAAGTATTGTTTAGTCTCACACCGCTCACAGTACTCCCCAAGTATCATAGTGCCTCACTCCGCTCACACTATACTCATTCATTTGTAGTGCCTCACAGCACTCTATACCCTTAGTATTGTATTCCTTCACACCAACCGTGCTATAATGACAGTATTGCAGTGCCTCATTCCACTCAAACAATACCTTTAGTACTGTAGTGCCTCCTAAAGCCACACTATACCCAAACTCTTGTAGCGCATCACACAACTCACACAATGCCCCTAGTAGTGTAGTGCGACACACCACTCACACTATACCTTTGATATTGCAGTGCCTCAAACCACTCACAGTATAACATTAGCAACACTTATGCAATAACTGAGTGTTACAGTGCATCACAACACTCGCACTATACCCATAGTATTTTAGACCCTCACACCACTCACACTCTACCCTCATTTTTGTGGTGCTTCTCACCACACACTCAACCTTTTGCCTTTAGTATTGTAATGCTGAGCACCAGTAGCCTTTGTATTGTGTTGCCTCACACAACTAACACTATACCTTTCGCACTGTAGTGCCTGTCACACTATATCCATAGTATTGTACTGATTCATACCATTCATACTATACCCACAGTATTGTAGTGCCTCACGCTGCTCACACTATCCGCTTAGTATTGTACTGTATCCCACCAATCGTGCTATAACGACAATATTTAAGTGCCTCACACCACTCATACTAATCCAACATTTTCGTAGCGACAGTCACCACACACACTATTCCTTAGTATTGCAGTGTCTAATATCAGTCACACTATAGCCTTTTTTATTGTATTGCCTCACAAAAAAAATGTACCCATAGTATTGTAGTACCTCATACTACTCACACTGTACCCTTGGTACTGTAGTGCCCCAAACCGCTCATACTATGCATTTAGCAACACTTATACTATAACCAGAGCATTGTAGTGGCTCACACCACTCTCACTATATCCGTAGCATTTATCACCTAACACCACTTACACTATACCCTCAGTTTTCTTGTGCCTCACACCACATACATTTGACACTTAGTACTGCAGTGCCTCAGACCACTCACACTATACCCTTAGCACCACTTATACTATGATTAGAGTATTATAGCTCTTCACACTACTCTCACTATACCCTCGGTATTGTAGTGGTTCAAACCACTCACACTATACCACTAGCACCACTCATAATATAACTAGAATATTAATGTGTCTCACACCATTCTCGCTATACCCATAGTACTGTAGTACCTCACACCACCCACACTATTCCCTCATTTTTGTAGTGACTCACTACACACACTATACTCTTAGTATTGAATTGCATCAAACCAAACATAGTATTGTAATGCCTCACACCAAAAGCTCTATACCCATAGGATTGTGCCTCACAACACTCACACTATGCCCTTAGTATTGTAGTTCCTGAAACCACTCACACTATACCCTTTCCACCATTCGTACTATAATCAGTGCTGTAGTGCCTCACACTAATCTCACCATACCATCAGTACTGTAGTCCCTCGCACCACTCACACTATACCCTCAGATTAGTACTCCCTCTCACCACACACACTATACCCTTGATAGTGTATTGCCAAACACCAATCACACTATAGCCTTTGTACTGTATTATTTCACACAACTCACACTATACGCTTAACATTGTAGTGCCTGAAACAAAACACACTATACCCATATTATTACACTCCCTTACACCTCTCACACTATATCCAAAGTTTTGTAGTGCCTCACACCACTCACACTATAACCTTAGTATTGTATTGCATCACACCAATCGTTTTATAATAACAGTAGTGAAGTGCCTCACTCCATTCAAACTATACCCTTAGTATTTCAGTGTCTCATACCAGTCACACCATACCCATGATTCTGTGGTGTCTCACATCACTCACACTGTAACCTTACTATTGTAGTGCCACACACCACTATATTGTAATGCCTCGCACAACTCATAACCACAATATTCTAGTGAATCACACCACTCACACTGCACCCTCAGCATCGAATTGCCTCAAACCAATTACACTATGCCCTTAGCACCACTCATACTATTACCAGAGAATTATAGTGCATCAGACCACTCTCACTATACCCTTAGTATTGTAGTGCTTCAAACCATTTACACTATACCTTTAGCACTGTATTGCCTAACACCAATTATACTATAACGACAGTATTGTAGTGCCTCACACCACTTACACTATACCCTTAGTATTGTAGTGGCACATACCACTCTCACTATACTCTTGTATAGTGATGCCACATACAATTCAGAGTATACCCTTCGTATTGTAGTGCCTCAAACCACTTATATATGCCCTTAGCACCACTCGTACTATACCCAGAGTATTGTAGTGCCTCACACCTATCTCACTATATCCTTAGTAATCTAGCACCTCAAACCACTCACACTATACCCTTAGTTTTTTTACTCTCTCTCTCTCTCTCTCTCTCTCTCTCTCTCTCTCTCTCTCTCTCTCTCTCTCTCTCTTTAGTATTGTATTGCCCTCCATATTTAGCACTCTGCTCCTAGTATTGTAGCGGCCAACATTACTCAAAGTGTGTTCATAATGTTGTAATGCCTTTAAACAGTCATACTATACCCACCGTGCAAATGTGACTCACACCACTCACACTATAACCTTAGTATTGTTTTGCCTTAAACCAATCAAACTATTCTCATATTGCCTCACGCACGCACACTGTACCTTTAGTATTGCAGTGCCCCACAACACACTCTATTATAGTCTTAGTAT
>JAUTXX010544086.1:0-10545 GCA_032273605.1 Panulirus laevicauda | reverse complement strand
CTCTCTCTCTCTCTCTCTCTCTCTATATATATATATATATAACACATAAGCTTTAGATTCTGTTCAGTACATTTTAATTCATAAATTCGTAATCATTAACTGAAAAATAAATGAGTGTTTTAGCTTTTTTCATAAAAAATCCACAACGAAAAAATACATAACTATATTTATTTTATGGAAACACTGTAAATTATCCGTTTTGAGAACACAGAAATTATTTATGGACATAGGAAAAAAAAAACAGCGAATGTGTTTTAGAGGGTTTATAAGTTAACCCTAATTTCCATATATGTAGGGAGGTTGTTGTTTATAGAAGAGCTTGATGGGTATACAGGATCTGTATATCTAAGCGTACTTATAACTATAAAGGATATACACTTACGAAAAGGATCGTAGAGTCTTAGGTATGATCTGATCTTGAAAGTTTGAGTGATTAATATGTGTTGAGAAGTGTTGCCCTTATAAAAGATACATAGCAGTATGCAAACCTTATGTCTATACGGGGCTCGTTGCATATTTGCTAACCTTGTAAGGAAAAACAGAATCCATATTGACGGAACCTTAGAAGATAAGAGGGTTCATAGTTGAGTGTGAACATTGTTGATGTATAAGAACCATGGTTATATATGTAAGGCTTATTCGCAGCTGTATTTAAGTTTTAGAAAATTTGATCCATTGCTAGAATCTGAGTGTGGACGAATGTGGTCTTTGTTGTCCTTTCCTAGCGCTACCTCGCGCGCACGCGGGGAAGGGGGTGTCAGTTCATGTGTGGCGGGGTGGCGGCGAGAATGGATGAAGGCAGCATGTATGAGTATGTGCATGTGTATATATGTATATTATGTCTGTGTATGTTTATGTATGTATATGTTGAAATGTATAGGTATGTATATGTGTGTGTGTGTGGGAGTTTATGTATATACATATGTATGTGGGTGGGTTGGGCCATCCCTCATCTCTTTCCTTGCACCACATTGCTAACACGGGAGACAGCGATAACTATAAATGTAAAATTAATATATACACCAAGTAAGAAAATAACAAACCAAAAGGACAGGAAAAGCAATATACCTCGAACTTATCTCCACAAATTGCTATCTCATAAAGCCAAGACTCATGCTCAAACAAAACCAATCCCCATCAACACATGCTATAAAGTACATTAAATATCTAAAAAAAAAAAAGAATCCTCACTGATTTAAATACTGGAAAACTGAAAAAAATGAAACATTTTTTTGTCACTATGGGCCACAAAACCACCAGAAACAAAAATTTGGGTCAACAATACAGAAATTCCAGCCCCCACACATAAAACAATTCTAACCCAAAACAGTGGCTTCCATCCTCCCAAAGAAAACATAAACATACTCATGACAAACTATTGATGAACACAATCTAACCTCACCACTAAATAGGACAGTCATGAAAATTCTTGACAAAATCCATCCTGAAACAAATGATTACTCACCCCTTACACCTATGATATTCAAAATATAATTAGAACCATTAAAAACATCCAAGCAACTGGCCCTAATACCATATCCAGCTTCCAACATAAAACACTCCTACCTAACTGCAATCCAATCACTCAGAGACATATTACTGGCTAAACAATAAATTCCCAAACAATTTGAAACTTTCCAAAAGAATACCCATCCTGTAACCTTTTAAATCCCCTAACTCTCCCTCATCCTATTACCCTACATATCTACTCACATCTATGTCCAAACTCCTCAAAAGACTAATCCACATGAGAATCAAGGAAGATGCCTCTCTTTCACTCACAGCATGATTTTAGACTCAACCAGTCAACTGCAAACGAACCTCATATAACACATCCTGGATGGTTTCAACCAACTACAAGTGGCAACAGATAAAAACATTTGACACTGTCCCCGAACACATCTTTACACAGAAGATACTTGACACCATCCTCCACAAAATGAGAGAAAATGGTTAACCATTTTCATAGTTGGCCATCAAGCCAGAGCCATTCTGGCACTCAAATCTTTGCAAAAATACTAGACCAGTCCCACCCAAACCACACCATAACTAACCACCAAATATTAAAGTTGAAAGCAAAATCATCCCTGCATCAAATTCAAGGAACCTTCACTCACAAATCCCACCTCCCACAACCATCATAACCCTAACAAAACACATACACACAGTAACGATTCAACACACACTAAACAATTGGTTTTCCAACTGAGTCTTAACTCCTTAATGCCAACAGATGGATACTTATGAAAGCTGGGTGACATTTATCATGTTATTCATAATTACTCCAGGGCTATTTTCTATGAAAGATTCCTGGTGTTACTCAAGATGTCTTTCTAAAGGCTTTGGCAACTTGAGGCTGAACTACTTCCAACAGCAGGGATAAATAAACTCCTCTGTAGTGATAAGTTCTTTCACAAGACTACCCCAATGATACATTCTTGCCAAATATGACTTTTCACTTGTGGTGAAACCTCTTGCAGGAAAACCCCAGTAACACCTCAGCGATGTCTATGACAAATATCTTTCATCAGGTTTTGTGCCTTCATATTTCAAGGCTGTGTGGCAAGCCTGGGTGGAAGTTGAAGTGACAACGAGTGGTAGCTTCTCTCCACAGTTAGTCATCCTCCTGCCATGCCAATGTGAGCATATTTTTGCAAATTTTTTAGGGAAGGAAAGGGAGTGGCTTTTAGGTAGATTCAGAAAATAAGACACATAAACCATTAAAAGCAAACCAGGATGGAGACCAAAAAGGTTTTCTAGCAAACATGGAGGTAGTGTTGGCAGCACCTGCCTGATCTTTACAACAATGCATCTGATAGATGCGGCTGGTAATTCTACAAAGTTTTATAGTTTTGCTAAAAAAAAAATATTATTATCAATGAATCACACTGATTAGGAGAAAAGACTTATCATATAAGATAAAACATAATAATCAGTAATCAATATTTCAATGTAGTTAAATACTTAAGAAAAAAAAACACAATGCCAGCTCACTTGACACTCACACCTTACTCCTGCACTTTTTGGTGCATTTTACTGAAACATCTCTAAAACTTCAAAACATCCTTAGAGTGAATGTGGTAGACAAAGAGTACCTCTCATGTGAATTTCATCGCTGTTATCTGAATATCTTTGATATATTGTTAGATACATATTATGAAAATCTCAGAAAGCATGAATTTTGAGGGATGGGATGAAAAGCTTAGTTAAGCGTTAGACAGTTAAACTAAATCCAACCATGTATACACCCTTCAGAAACCAAACTGCTCTTCTAATTCTAAATATTTTATACACACCTCGATAGTGCATTATGCGCAGATGAGCCAATGGATAAAAATAAAGATAAACTGTTCATTAGTTTTATTCATATAGTTTTCATTGGTAATTTGCTTCCCTTTCCTTTTTATACATTCTTGAAGGCATGAAGACACCAATTCTGCCAAGTTCTCGAGAATCTGTGGGTCCAAATTATGCCACTCTTCACAAATGACTGTCTTAAGCTTGGGGACACTGCTAGTATCCTTCCCTGAAATTCGGCACTTAATGTTGCTCCACACGTTCTCAATCAGATTAACATCTGGGTTGTTTCCAGGCCAATCACTGATGAAGTGGATTCCACAGTCAGTAAGCCACTGTTTAACAGATTTTGCCATATGGCACAAAACACCATCCTGCATGAACACATACGCATGGCACTTCTGAAAACATTCTGGTAAATAGCCGATCAGTAGCTTGAGGCAGTTTTGTTGATTCATGGTTTGATGTCTGTGCAGTATGACAGTGTCAACAATTCCAAAAAAAGAAAAACAACCCCAAACCATGAGAGAATCAGGGTGTTTAACAGTACTGAAAATGTACTTGGGGATCGAAAGGATCACTCCTAGGGTGCTGATAAACATGACAACTCGGTTCCCAGTCATGGAAAACATGGCTTCATCACTCCATAGAATGTGCTTCCACTTGGTCTTATCCCACTGAAGGTATGCCTTGGCAAACATGATCCTAGGGACCTCTACATAAGGGTGAGGAGGGGCTTCTTTCTGGTGCGATGGCAGCTGAAGTGTACGTTGTTGTGGCTGTGTCAACGTACAGTTCTTACTGACACTTCACCAATCAGTCTTGGGTTTTTTCTTTTCATCTTTGTGCTGACAAAAGTGGATTAGCTTCTAGCTGATGTTTTAGGATGGTCAGTGTGCGTGATGAAGCCTTCCGAGCCTTTCTGGGTTTTCCCTTGTGCATTGGTGTTGCCTTACCTCTGCTGTCGCAAAACTTTAATATCCATACCTGAACTGATCGGACACCAGCAACGACAATTCTCAATATTTCCCTTACTGGCTTCTGTGCCTTGTACAGACTAATAATTGAAGCTATTTTCTCTTTTGCCAAGTCCTTTCACTTCCCCACTGTGGCTAAAGAGCATGAAAACCTTCGGCAGTAGGGTATCAGAAGGTGACAAACTTGGATAGACCATCAACATAAATCAACTTCCCACTAAAGATAAAAGACAACCTGCAGTTATTTCCTTTGGCATGCTCAAAGCTCTGCCCCTCTCGTTGCTGCCTGATGCTTGATAACCATAAAAAACTCCAGCACTCTGGCAGCCAGGGATAGTGAGCCGGGATTGGTCATAGGATTATGCATCAGCCCTCTCACGCATAATGCAATGTTGAGCTGTGTATTTTTGTATGACTATCTACACTCCCACCAAGAGGCCATGACATTCTCTCATCCACAAGCCAAGATCATTTACCTACGGGATTTCAAAGTTCACCATAGGGACATACGGACACTGATGGGGGTGAAGCCCTCATGTTTTCCATTCTCAAAGATCTAGAGCAAATTATCACCAATTGCACCCATACTCCTGGCTGCTGTGACCACTCTCTTGACATTCTGGACCTATTTTTTGCCTCTAGCTCTTCACACTGTTGCTACATAATCTCACTCTTAATTGGTTCATCAGACCACACTCCCATAAATGGATCTATTTTAATGTCATCTCCCCGTCCAGCAGCCCCTTCAAAACATAAATATTAGCATCTCAACAAAACTGACTAAAAAGCACACAAAATTTTTTTTCTAACTTTTGTTTGGTAAATTGCTCTCTCTTATGTGGTGATGCTACAATCTCCACCAAATGGGAATGGAAACATTTATCTCCTCTTCCTCCAAAATAAACTTTCCTTCCAATCCTTGGTTCAACCGTTGCTGTTCTGAGGCCAATCTTGCAAGGGATCAGGTACATCTGGCTTACAAAAACTATCCTTCCTCTGACTCCCATTCATCGTCTATCAGAACCTGTAATTACTACAAGTGTTCCATTATTTGAAGGAAGTATAATAACCTCTCCTCTTCATCCACTGATAGGTCTTTCTGGTCTTTAGCTAAGGGCACTGCAAAAACTTTTGTTGTTCCACCTTTCCTTCACTTTTCCATTTTGATGGTACTATAGCTGTCTCTCCCTTACACGAAGTAACTCTTTTGGGTTTTCATTTTTTCTCTGACTCTCCCTCACATGACTCTATCATTCCTTCACCCCTTGATGCTCCTCTTATCAATCCTCTGCCCATCTCCTTAATTTATTTTCAGAGTGTTCAAAAAGCACTTCTTTCTTGAATGCTAGTAAGACTTTTGGTCCTGATGGCATCCATCCCTATGTAATGAAAGAGTGTGCCTCTGAACTTTCACCTGTGCTTACTCATCTGTTTAATTTCTGTTTAAAAATCAAAACTCTTCCTTCTCTTTGGAAGCATGCGTTGGTACATCCCATCCTTAAGAGGGGTGACTGTTCTAATCCATTACTATCATCCTGCTGCTACGACATCTACCATTTCCAAAGTCTTTGAATCCCTCCTTAACTCCCATATCCTCAAACATCTTTAATATCACAGTTTCCTCTCTGATCAATAGTATGGCTTTCATAAGGTGAGATCCAGCAATGATATTCTTTCCTAACTAATGAGTCTGTTCATCATCCCAGCAAGATTTTGGGGAATGCTATGTAGATGCCCTTGATATATACAAAGCTTTTGACAGGGTGTGGCATCAGGGTCTCATCTGTAAGCTCCCCTATTTTGGCTTCCTGCCATCGCTTTGCTCCCTATAACTAGCTTACTCTTTGGTCGACCTATCCCCATGATTGCTGATGGATCAGTCTGTCCCCCATCAAATATGGTGCCCTCAAGGTTCTGTCCTGTATACTACATTTTTTTCTCCTTTTTATCAACGATTTCCTCTCTTCCACAAATAACCAAAAGCACTGATATACAGATGACTCAACAATACATGTCCGTATCCTTCAATTCTGCTCCTTCTTCTCTCACTCAATCAGCACTTCATCTCGACACTACTTCCTCTATAAACTCAGACTTGGACAATATATCTCAGAGGGGCAGATGAAATCTGTCAAGTCTAATGCCTCAACAATGCAATTTCTGCCCATCTGTTTTTCAAAAACTCTTCACAACTTTCCCCTCTCCTTTGACAGTTCTGTAATTCTGCATCTCAACTCAATGAACATACTTGGTACTACTTTAATGACCACTCTACCTTAGGAAATCCACATTACATAATTGGTTAAGTACACCTCTAAGGAACTAGGAGTTCTGTTTACATGTCAAAATTTCCTTTCTTTCGAAAAGTTGCTCTTTTTATAAAAAAGATTGATCCATCCTCATATGGAGTAATGCCCTCACATCTGGGGTGATTTTAGCTATGCAACCTTGAGTCACTAGCAGTCAGACTTTTCAACTTTCCCAGGTTAACTTCTAAACTTGACACACTTGCCCTACACTGCAGTGTTAGTTCACCTTCCCGCTTCTATGGGTAGTACTTTGGTTTTTGCTTCAGAGAGCTGGTGGCTTCTGTACCCCCACCAATAGCTAGACCACATAATGCTTAGCAAGCTGCTGCATCACATGATTAATAAGTGGCCATTGGCAACTCAAGGGTGTGCCATTTTGATAAATGATTCCTTCTCTACACCTCAAAAGTTTGAAACTATCTACCTTCTCATGTCTTTCCCAATACCTATGATCTGGCACTTTTTATAATACAGGTTTTTTCACTTCCTCTCCAAAATTCATCAATGCTTTCCTTTGTATCTTCTTTTCCCCATTCATTGACCTCTCTATTTCAATTATGGCCCAGTCTTATTTCACAAGACCCATTATGCCAAGGACACAGCTTTTATTCTGAAGACAATGCACATTTACGCCTCAATTATTCAGCATTCACCTCCCACACATATACATACATCATCACATCTGTTGACCTGTAATTTTGCCCAATGGACATAGTCAGAAGAGATATCTCAAGCAGGAGAGTAAATTGTTTCTATGTTTTATTAATTTGTATAGTGCTAGAACCTAATGAGTAATCAGTACCTTATAGCATAAAAAAAGGTATCTGAAAACTATGAAAGAATTCAAAAGACAAATATATTTTGGCTTAATCTAAAAGATATCAAACAACTTACAGCTATCTATATTACATCATTTACGGTTGGGTTACAATATAGCATGAAATATGTACTATAAAGTTTGCGCAGTAGTAAACTGTGCTATGTTGTGACATTCATTTCCATGCAAATAAGATGTTAGGGTGTGAGGAAAAAAGAAAATCTCAAAATGTCAAGTAAATAATTGAAATAACAAAAGAAATAACACTCAAAACATTATGCAAGCAATGAAAATGCTATGCAACACATACAGAAAGTGATAGACACGTATCTACCTATTTGTTGCGTCCACATTTCTTTGGGACTCTGGAACAGGCTAGGTAAGGTTTTATCACATATTCTGACTGCATATGTAGCAATTATTAGTTCAAGTATCAGGTAAGAAACTACTGAAAAGAACTATATAGTAAATACCTGTCAGATGCTTAGTGCTTGTCAGGTTAGCCTGTCATGTACGTGTTTTGCTGGGAAATGGGGTGATCTATGAGTAGAAGTTGCTGAAGACCGTGGCAGGGAAGAGCATTTTATTTCCACTTTCGAGCTGGTGGCTAGTTACAGAGTGGATTGTGTGGGAAAGGTCTAATGCTGTTTCACAAACCTGAGTGTCAAGCATGTTAAGATGGGACTGCAATGGGAGGATCTTCATTTAATAGTGGAGTTGTGTGTTTTAGGTTGCAAGATATCCAGTGATTCTTCTAAATGTACTAATCTGTCACATGATTCATTACTTTGTTTTATTTACCTTTGAGAGGATGGAAGAAAATGTAGGAGAGGCATTATTCAAAGGAGAGCAGATGAACTGTTTGCAGAGGATGACAAGGGATTCTTTTTCTTGTCAAAATCTGGTGCCAGTTAGTGTTCTGAGGGCATTAGTTTGTGTTCTGCTTTTGAGATGATGTTATGATGTGGAGAGTGAATGTCATGTGTTATATGTGATGTCAACAATGGTTGGTGTTATATTCAATGGGAGTGACTGTCCATTCAAGGTGACTGGAGGGTGTGAGCTGGATTCATGCCTGCTAGGGGTTAAAAGTGATTGAAAACCTTTGTGTCAATGCAGACATTCTATTCTTGGTGAGTCACTGCTCCAATTTTATAAGGTAGTGTACTTTAGTAGTACAGTATCTGCAATGGGCTTTCACGAAAGAAAAGATCTATCTTAATGGCAAAAGGCAAAGACAATACTATTTCTTCCTATGGCAAAGCTTCCATATGCAACCAATGCCAAGTTATCTTTAACCTGCATAGAGTAATTTTGCCAGAGTGCAGATGTTTATCCATGAAAATTTTTGCAAACTCCACTAAAGAACCATGCAAGGTTGTTGTTACATTCATTACTATCATATGAGAAATATCTATGAAACCAATTTTGCTTACTCCTCTTCACTTAACCCAGTGTAGGGAGATGCTGCAATTACACCACACACGTGTTCATGATGAAAATGAAACAGATTTACAATACATACATTAAACTTTAGTGAATACATACTGCATACAGAAGCATTGTCTCTAAGAGAGAAGAGTCTTCCCCACACATTTTCTGCATCCGTGATATCACAGACTAACTGGCTGGCCACTTCCTGTGTTTCATGTAACCCCTGTCATAAAAAAGTTATCATAAATTTTTGCACATTTTAATATTATGCCTATCAATTTTAGCATTGAAAATATGAGTGACTATGGCTTTAAGAATTCAAACAATCTGTATTACAGAAGAAAATTCCTTTATCACAATCAAAATTTTTCTTGGTTAGAGTCATCAGCCACATAAAATTGGAAAAGTGAAGTTTCTATTTTCCTACAATATTCTTCAAAAGGCTCTTACCAAACAACAGAATCAATGATCATCTACACATTTTGTATCATGTAAGTGAAAACAGGTAAAGCTGTTGAAATTCCTACCTACCTCTTACTGTCCTTCGTTTCAAAACATTTGACATAAAATTGATAAAATGATCTGGTAAATAGTGTTTTTCTTATAATTTTTCTATCCAGTTCTCTTCAGATGCTTACTGCCTAATGCATGAATCAATAGTCTTCCACCAATATACATCAAGAGATATATGAGAAAACAGTTTAAGACGTGAAATGATAAAACCTAAATTATCTGATTCAGAGGTGAAGATTTCCGAGATCCTTTGAAAAACCTATCCAATTCTATCTGTACAGCATACTTCTTTCTCTCTCTTTAAAAGCTCCATTAGCTAAGTAAAACATCAGCAGGGCCTCTATATAACATGAGGGCTCACTCAGTTGGAATCCATATTGTTAATGAAAGCCACAGCCTTGTCTAAGTGGTCATACATCTCTGTTAATCCCTTGCTTGTAAAGTGGTGTGTGGGAAAGAATGTTTCTGCACTTTCCTTTTAGAATTTTTCTGAATCCAATTGCACAAATTCCTCATTGATCAGCTCTCAGAATGTGACTACAGTAACTCAGCCTGTTCTTCAATTACCTCAAAGCTAACACTGTTAGCATGAGTCACTACTGTCTATTTAAAGGGTACAGACAAACCACAACAAAGGTGAGCATTAGCTGACATATCTCTGTTTACAAACTGGCTGCCAGTGGGTGAAATGTGAATCAAAAAGTATTTTGCCAAGACCTCATGAAAAAACAAAAAGAAATCTTGAAATATTTTTTCATGGAAAAAAATACTTTGGATTATTTTTCAAATGTCACAATTACAAGGGGTTTCTCTGGCATTGTTTTCAAAGGTTTTCTTCCCCAACAGACTGACCTGAGTTCAAGCTGCTAAGAATTTGGGAACAACAGTGTAGGGGGAAAGTGGGGAGCTAATATCATGTAGTGATGAAGTGAGGAGATGGAGAGAGTATTTTGAAGGCCTGTGAGTGTGTTTGATGATAGATTGGCAGACATTGGGTGTTTTGGTTGGGGTGGCGTGTGAAGTGAGAGGGTCAGGGAGAACGGTTTGGTAAACAAAGAAGAGGAAGTGAAAGCTTTGCAGAAGATGAAATCTGGAAAGGCGGTGGGTTATAGTAGTATTGCAGTGGAATTTATAATAAAAAAGGGGATGACTGTATGGTTGATTGGTTGGTATGGGTATTTAATGCATGTATGGCTCA
>JAUTXX010544064.1:0-10545 GCA_032273605.1 Panulirus laevicauda | reverse complement strand
CATTTTTCTGTGTAAGAAGAGAAAATAACGCCAACATGAAAAAACTGCTATAACTTTTGACAAAGAAAGTTAACATACTAAATGCAAACAGGTATATCCACCCAGTTATAACAACAGTGCTTGCCAGTTTCCAAAGTGCTTCATGAAATTAGGTAACTTAATCTCCTATTTTTGTTTAGTTTTTCTTGTTATTTCATTTACTATTTCATTTTGTCCCAACTGCCACCACCATTGAAATCATACAGTGTACCATTACATGTATTGGTTCTGAATGATGTTCTGGTATGCAATTTAGTTTTAATCTCAGTATCATGTAGTGCCAAACTTCCTTTATCATGTTACTGACTTTTGGATAAAAATCAAAGCATTATATCATGAAAACAATTTCCCAAATACTGAAATCTATCTAATAATGAGTGTATATATAATAAGGTTAACCTGTTTAAAAAATTACACCCTTAACCACTATAAGCAGGGGATGCATTCCTGGAATAATGTGTGTACAGTAAATCCATGCTAAAGGAACTGAGAGTAAACTGTGTGGGAAAATAATGATGCATCCCAAAATCCTCCCAGATTTCAGTTTTCTTGGGCACTCACCAATTTCTTTCTGTACTGTCTATTTACATAAAATGCTTTTGCACTCATTTCACTTGAGCTTAACTCTTAAAGTAATATCCTCCCCACAACATGTCTGAAATATTAATTCCAACTAAATTTGAACTCAGTGTTACCTCTACAGACGAGAAGACAAGAAGTATAGGTGCCAGATGTCATTGTCAACTTAAACTAGCATAAGAGAATATCAACAAAGCTTAGTTAACAACAGAAAACCAAGGTGGGTAAATAATTTTACACTTGATCCACCTAGGTACCAGCCTAATATGTAATGTAATTTTTGAAATTTAGTGTAAACCCATCCATGACCTTTACACTAATACATTACTTCTTTACTACCTTCCTAATAAGCTTCTTTTCATGGTCTCTAGTTACTCTGGCACTGCATATCATAAACTATTGTCTATCAATGTTGTCCAATTTAGAAATAAAAAGCCTGTAATTAGGCTACTTGTATTTCCTTTCTTCTCCATGGTGGACAGACTTGTAGCCCTCAGCCTACCATTGTAGTTCATCTCTCTTAATTTAGTTAACATCTCAGTTGTCCTTTTCTGAAGAACTTTGAATTTGATCTTTGTGTTTCTGTAGGTGTGGTGTACAGACTTGAGGTCATAATCCAGTTTTGGTATAGCATTTCTTGAAAATGATTAACCAAATATTTCCTTATCCATATCATTAAATGCAATACTCATGTTGGTGAGCAGATGGTTTACCTCTTTCATAGTTACCCTGTAAAGCTATGGCAAGAGATTAGGCACACTGTTGACCACTAGATTCCTTTCACACACATAGGCCTACAGCTTATTTCTCACTAGGTAACTGCATGGAGGCCTTCTTTCACTTTGTCCCATCCTCATTACTTTGCACAAACTCATATTGAATTCTATCAACTATTCATCAGAATAACTTTGGAATTTATCCAAGTTCTCTTGTAAATTGTTGCAATCATCCTTATTCTTCCCTTCTTTTGTGACCCTGCCATCATCCATAAACATCCATAAATATAAACATGTTCAGCCCATCAAGCAATTCATTTATATATACTATTCCAAGAATAGCAATGGGCCAAGACTGAGCCCTACAGCACACCACTGGTGACCACACCCTTGTAATCTGCATCCTTTGTTCCCCTCCCCTGAGGTAATCAATCCATCCTGCCTTTTGATCACCTTCCAGTGGATTACAGCATCAAAAGCTTTCTGCCTATCCAAGAGTATATAGCCCATCCATCCATCTCTTTGATCTAAAATGGAGCTCACATTTGTCATATTAGTTGAGAAAATTTATTATGCATGATTTCTCCCTGAATCCATGTGTCCCAGTTAGGTAGTTTCTTCTTTGCAAGAAGTCATCCATTTTCTTCTGATTGTCTTTTCCATGGTTTAACAGAGCACAGTTCTAAGGGAGATCAGTCTGTGTAGTTAAGTACAACATCTAGATTACTTTTCTAAAATACAGGCATAACATTTTCCCTTCACACCTTTAGAACAATGCCTTGCTGCAGTAACATGAACAACATTCAGTGTTGTCGAACAAGTGTCTCTGGACCACTGCCAAAGATGTCACCATCAACCACACTAAGAATGTGATGATGCACATCAACCTGGGCACAGTCAACATCCTGCCCCCTGATATCACACTCGGACCTGACATCCTTTGGGTAGTCAGAGACTTCAGACTTCTTGGTGTCACAATAGATGACAGTTTAAACTGGAAGAGTTATGTAGATACTATTATAAAATATGCCTCATACCATCTGTACCTTCTCCTCTGACTGAAATCACTAAGCGTTCTACCAATTAAACTTAGGAATGTCTATAACATCTTCATTCTACCTAAACTCATCTGTGCCTCCCCAGAGCTCACACAAACAGACATAAGAACATTCTCATACCCACCATTATGAATGTCATAAGCAGTCTATGACCAAGTGGATAGGAAAGAAAATAAACAACTCAGCTTTCAGTTACTGCACAACTACATACTTCATATTCATCTACGTGCATAATGCATAAACCATAGTATTTACCCTGTAAACATGCTTGTATATCTGCCACCCTGACTCTGTAGATGTACTCCACTTCTATGCTTATCCAAATCATGGAAATATCCATTCCATCTTACATGTGTCATAGCCTATATACCTAATGAGATGAATACATGAATATGAAAATCATGCTAGATATTACTAATAAAATTACATAAATACATGGATAACTATTGTACTTTTTATGATTAGATATATAGTTACCATTATGATCTCCCAGTTCCCTATCGTCTGTAATACCTCAACTGCGTACTTTTAGCCAAATGGCTGCCTAAATTCAAGAAAACATAATTCATTTGATTATTCCTTGAGCATATATGAAGACCTCATCTGTTTTTATAGCCCGATTGTTTGATAATTTCTATGACTTCCATGACTTCTTCCTACTCCACTTTACTTATGTTAGGGCAATAGAATCCTCCACTGTGAAAACACTCTGAAAAATTATCATTCAGCCTCTCATAATCATCAATTATTCTTTCCTTTGAATCCCTTAGCCTGATTAGTGACTCTTTAACTGATGATTTTTTCCTGATGAAGTTATGGAAAAGTTTTGACATGTCCTTTGTCTTGCCCACAATATATTTTACAAAGTGTCTTTGTGTTATCATCTCTTGCTTTCTAATATCTTTTATGTGCGGGTAGGATAGTGTTGTCCAAATCTCCTCCATAAGGCATCTCTAAGCTCTGTTCTTTTGTGGCACTCTTTATTGATCTATGCCTCTTTCATTTTTAACTTTTCTTATCTATTCACATCTAATGATAACCATATTCTGACTTTTGCAGATTTCATGGAACTTTCTACAACTTTGGTCTATGCTCCAATTAGAGAACTCCCTTATTCACATTCTCAAAGAACTTGATCAGCTCTGTATGGCTGCTATAATCACCTTTCCTCTCTGGGTCCTGTTCCTCTTCTTTTCTCTTTGACTGTATAGTCAAAATCAAGTAATCCAAAAGCACTTTTTCTAAGTGGTGTATCATTTGATATGTTCAATTCCATGCTACTTTGAATGAAAACAAGGTCTAGTGAAAATAGTGTTTCAGCCTGCCAGGTTCCTGTATTCACTTATTTGTAATTACAAATTTGTACAGTATGGGGAGGGAGTTCTACACTAATGGGGCCTCATCTCTTGAACATACTCCTCTCTCATACAACCTCTTAACTTATATATGCTGTCTGCATTAACCATGTCCTCAGTCTGTTCCATTCTTCAACCACTCTCATACTATAAAAGTATTTCTTTTTGTCCTTATTTATATGTTTCTAATTCAATTTCATGTTATGTCCTCTGGTTGCTGTATCCCTACATCTCTCAAAGTATGGTCCACTGTCCACTTCATCGATCTCTTTAACA
Organism: Panulirus laevicauda; assembly: GCA_032273605.1. Classification (NCBI taxonomy): domain Eukaryota; kingdom Metazoa; phylum Arthropoda; class Malacostraca; order Decapoda; family Palinuridae; genus Panulirus; species Panulirus laevicauda. The sequence continues at coordinate 6,522 of JAUTXX010544064.1, read as the reverse complement.
AACTTAAAGTGTGATCAGGTTACCCCTCACTCTTCTCTCTTCCAAGTTGGATATATTTAGAGCCTCCAGCCTTGTCTTGTAGCTTAGATCCCATAATTCTGGTTATATCTTTTTTGCCCTCCTCTGGACCTTCTCCAAATTTTTTGTGCTTCTTTAGGTATGGTGATCAATCCTGAGAAACAAATTCTAGTTTTGGCCTCACGAATTATATGAATAGTTTGCTAAATATTTCCATATCCATATACTTGAAAGCTATTTTTATATTTGTCACCAGTTAGTTTGTCTCCTTAACTATTCTCCTAATATGGAACTCTGGCGACAGGTTAGAGATGACTTCTCTTCCCACAACCCACTCACACCTATCTTTTACTTTGTCCCATTCTCATTACCTTACATTTAATCTGGCTAAATTTCATCAAGCATGTTTAAAACCAACTTTGGGAGTCTGATTAGGTCTCCTTTCAACCCGATGTAATCCTCCTTGCTTTTCACTTTCCTAAGAACCTTTGCATCATCTGCAAACATCTTCAGGTATGAATGCATTCTTCCAAAAAAGTAATTAATATAGATCAAAAGGAGTAATGGTCCCAGGACCAAACCCTGTGGCACTCTGCTGGTCACTTCAACCATTTGGAAAAGGCTCCTCTGACATGTGTCCTCTGTTCCCTCCCATTGAGATAATCCTTTATCCAGTGAAACAGCTTCCCCTTTACTCTTGCTTGGTGATCTACCTTCTTAATCAGCCTCTACGTGGTACAGTCAAATGCCTTCTGGCAGTCCAGATACAGACAGTCCACCAAGCCTTCCATTTTGTATGGGACTGAGCTCGCTTTCTCGTAAAACTCCTTTCCCTATAACCATGCTCTCTCTCACTTGGGAAATCTATCCTCTGCATTAAGTCATGCAAATGCTTTCTAATAATCTTTTCCAAAATCTTACACACTTCACTCACTAGTGAGACCAGTCTATAGTTCAATGCCTGTTCCCTTTGTCCTTTCTTATGTATAGGTATGAAGTTTGCACTGTGGCAGTATCCTGACCAGTGAGTTTAGGAGGTACTGCTCCTGTGGTATGGCTCAAAATTGAGAAAAGTTTTGATTTTCACTGCCTCAATGTGGTACTATAGTTTTCTGGAATATCCAAGCCTCACCCTGTCTTCTTGTGATGACCTTGTTAATGCATCCTTAGAGGTGGAACAGAAAGGGGATGCATTCCCAACTCCATCAGGGCAATAGTAGTAGTCTTTTTTCTTTAATACAGACAAACACTTGAGGTGTCCTGGGATTTTAGTTTTTCAGGTAACTTTGGAGCCCCACTGCCTCTGGGATTCACAGTACAGAAGCTACCCTGTCAAGGGTGAGGCATGAAAGGCTAGGAAATGGCACTGAAGTATACCAGTTGTGCTGGGTAGTAAAACAGATGAGCAATTGAGGGTGATGGCACTGAATGTATATGGGATGACTGGTGAGAGTAAAAGGATGGAGCTTGTGGAGAAATTTAAAAGATATTGTTTGGATGTGCTGGGATTGGAAAAATCCATATCCTTGGTCAGAGTGTATGGAGTGAAAATGGAAATGATGAATGTAAGTTATGGGAGAGAATAAAAGGAGAAGTGGTATGAACAGGAATGAAAGAAAATTATCAGGGAAGAAGCAAGGAAGGATGAGCTTTTGAATTGGCTCCTAGTCTTCCCTGCTCTCTCCTTTCATCAGCCTCTCTGTGTGTTTGACCTTATTTTTTACCCGAGCAGTATTTGATACCACTCCAGGTGATTCAGTGTACACTTTTGATCTTTCTTTTACTTGAAAGTCTCCTGATACTGCTCCTGCAGTTCCTTGACCAATAATGTCAACAAATTTTTCCCTGTGTCTCTGTTCCTTCTAAGTCTCACTTACTTCCTTCATAGTCCTTGAATAGCTTATTCAGTTTTCTTAACTCTAGTTCTAGTTGTGTTATCCCTGATCTTACTCCTTCACAATTTCCCATAGCATCCCCAAACATTTGCTATCTGGTGTTTTCACGTCTAGCCTTTTCTCTGCTTTTATATTTTGTCCTGTCCTTGTCGATCTTATTATGGCTGGTTTTGGTATAATCATGCAATTGAATCCATACTATTCATTTCTGGTTCAGGCATTGCTGTAGGTCTTGAATTATCCCCTAAAGTAAAACTAGGAGCAGTCATTGAAGAGTATTAGAGTAAATTATCCAACAACCTAAGGAGAATTTAGATATTCAGCTGCTAGTGATGATATTTGGTTACATCAAAAATAAAAATTTCAGTTCCCTTTGGCAAGTTGCACTTTCATACACTGACTTACCACACTCATATTCTTCACAGTGTTATTCACTTACTCTCTTACAAATTTCCTTTTTTTAAAAGCACACAAATAAATGAAAGAACAGGTATTTACTCAAGTTGGCAAAACTCCTTTGTTCGATTTGAGCCCAGTAAGCTTTTAATCCAAAACCCCATGTAACTCAAAAAATTTGACACTCTAAATCTCTAATACATATACCTCTAAGGGCCCCTTTTTCCTTCAAAATCTTGAGAAAAATGGGAATCACTCCCTGGACCTCTTTCCACAACCACTGTATACTCTTTAATGTGCTGATACAGAAAATTCCTCTTGATATATTCAAGTAACTTGTTTGTCCAAGACTCTATCTCTAAAACTTTGATTTGCTAGTTTATTTTTTTGTATCTAAAATCCCCAGCGTCAGGACTTTAAGTTGTCTGAGGAATGAGTGTCTTGTAACTTGCTTCAACATCCTGATTATTCCTTTATTGTTTGCACTGAACATATGCTCTGGGCCACTCCAGTTCCTTGGAGGGTTGTGAACTAACAGTAATATATACTTACTTCTAACAATTGCTTTACCCATTATGTAATATTTGAATGTGTCATTCATTAATGTTCCCTGGAATTTCATGATATCCAGATAGACTGCAACCCTACCCCTTTATCCATCTCTCACATTCATCTCTGTTACCACCCCACCCATTAACATAGTAAACAGCAATTGTGACATTATATGATCTATAGATAATTTGAAATGATTAAAGCGGTGGATGGCCTATTGGCAGCAGCCAATGTGTCGGTGTCTGCCACAGCTTCCTCCACTTCTTACTGGCTTAATCTATTAGTATGTTTATCACTATCCCATGTACTTTTGCTTTTAGAGTGCTCCTAGGGCTCAAGAAAAATTATCTATCCTTCTATCATTAAAACATGTTTTTTTGAAATGAAGAGAGCTGAATACTCCTCTTCCAGTTGTAGTTCAGATGATGAAAAAAAGCCATGAAGTGATTTTGAATATAATACTAAGAGGAAGACTCAGTCTCCAACCACAAAGAGGTAAGTTAGAGAAATGATCACTTGCTTAGGTTGTTGGGTACATCCTTTGTTTGTGTTGGTAATATGCAGAGATTTAAAAGCCTGAATATTGTCCCAAGATTTATATGTCCATGGGGTACAGTTTAAATAGCTTGGGTTGCTTAAATGTCTCGTACTACTTTCTTTTAATACTCTAAATTTGCTAAGATTCCACCATCTGTAGGAGACTATTTTCTATCTGGGGACCATCAAGAAAAAGTTAGTCATCAGTTTGATTTTTATCTTCCTCCCATATCAAAAAGTTTTTCCCTTTCCACAATCAACGATATCTCACTCTTGTTGCAATCCTATCATCTAAAGAGTATGACTAAGCTACAGAATTTTCATTTTACCTGCATCAATTTGCTAGCTCTCTTTTTGGGTGGTTTGAAGATCTCAAGTCTTGTTTCCAATGTAAACATTACTTTTGGTTTCTTCTTGAAGGATGGCTGTTGCAAGATTATAATCCAAAAAGTATTTTTTCAGTAAAAAGGAAAAAATATATTTTCATTTAATGAACAAATTAAAAGAAATAATCATAAAAATACACAAAAGTAACACCTACATCGTGAGTATTAATCAATACTTGCTGTGCACTGAAGACTTTTCAGTCTCTTTTTCAGTAATATTACAAGGATATTACCATCACAAAAAAATCTTGTCAAAGTCATTGCTCTAATTGTGATGATGATGTAAGGCAAATATTTCCTTTACATCAGTGTCATAATTACGGCAGTGATTGACCTATTTTGTTCTGCAATGACTGTCACAAACTGAGAATATCATCAATGAGTCAAAAGTTAGAGTGCCTGGAGGCTGCACCAGGTGCTTAGGCTATTACCAGGACCAAAGAGGCATTACAATAATGGCTACCATATGGACATGTTAGGAAATAATCAATAAACTTAACAAAAATCACCAATGAATTACAATGGTATAAGAGAACAGTCAAGTTTCTTGGCCACGGCAGGAGTGGGCTAAGGAAAAACAAGTAACAATGTATATCAAGCTATAATTGAAATGGAACATGAATATGTACACTCATGGAACACTTAATTATAATGATAATGCATGCACACACTTCCCATAGTCAGAGTGGCTATGGGCCATCCAAACAAAGAGCATCCAAATAAATGCACCATCCTCACTTGCAGATTAATATAATGATGACACGAATCAAGGAACAAACATAAATGCCACAAATAGGATAATTTGCAAAACAAAATAAAATCACATGCAATAACAATGATGATTAACTGGAAGGATATCACTATTTCACCTAATAACAGTCAAAAGCTGTTCACAACAACTTTGAAGTTCACACATATCCTAGTTGTCAAATATAACAATCAGTTCACAAGTGTATCCACATGATTGGAAGTAGTTAAAAGATTTCACCAATAGCTTACTAAATAAGCATGACCAGTCAGTGTTAATGTGGTCATCACACACTTGGCAACTGTTAAAAGGTGTCAGATGAATCATTGGTTATGTTGAAAAGTCATTATGCAAGTGTAGTGGCTAAACACTTGGCAACTGTTAAAATTAAATGCTCACTGATGACTTATTTCTGCAGTGTGATGGAAATTTAATCACTTTGTTGATGTGAACCTAACCCATCGACTTATCTCAGTGATTTGAATCCATAAGAGGACCCAGTGGGAATATATCCTGTGACATTTACACACTGGTGTGATAGCTTCTCTTCAAGACCTTTGGAGGCTTGTCATGGCTTGCAGATGAATCATCATACTTGTAAATGGCACTTGTTTTACAAGGCTTGTCAATTGTGTTAGGTAGACAACAGCCTGAAGATATAAACATTACAACAGGAGCCATATATAAGACTGATAAAATGCTGCAATCATATGTTGCTGGTAGTGTAGCCAGGCACTGTAGGTGAATGCCGCTAAACTGAACAAGCTGGGTGCTGTAAGTGAGCACCAGAGGGCTAAAGTAAGCCTGGTGCTGTTGAAGAATAGAAAACTGAGCAACCCTGGTGCTGCAGATGAGCACTGGTGGAGTAACTGAGCAAGCCCCGCTGGTGAGAAAACTAAGGATTTTATCTAGCCACGTCATAAAATTATTGCCTGTGCTGGAATCACTTAATATGGAGCAATTGGAAAAGTGATTCTGAATGGTTACACAACCTTTACAACATATACACATTGAGTGAATATCAGCGTTATTACTCACAACATGGAGTAGGTTCTGACAAACTTTTACAAAATATAATGTAGTTCCATTGTCTCAAATGAGTCATTTGCTCTCATACACTCCCATTTACAGGTTTAGAATAAATAAATATGCATGTAATGATTCAGAGAACTGGATATGATATTTAGAAAGAAAATTAAAAAATAAATGGGAAAACTCTTCCTCTCTGCTACAAGACAATGTAACAGAATATGAATTAACTGACAAATGTATGGGTGTGGAGTAATGCACTTTATGTAGTGAATTATTTTGATCTACAGTTTTACAAATATAGTCTGCATAGGGTAATCAAAGTCACTATAACAAGACAGTGATGACATCCTTTTAACATTACTAAAAACATACTATTTAATATATATATTTTTTTTTTCATACATATTCACCATTTCCTGCATCAGCGAGGTAGCATTAAGAACAGGGGACTGAACCCAAGAGGGAAAGTCCTCACTTAGCCCCCTTCTCTGTTCCTTCTTTTGGAAAAGTAAAAACTGGAGGGGAGGATTTCCAGCCCCCTTTCAACTGCATTACCATCCAGTCCCACTGCCTTGCTGGATTTCATCTTCTGCAAGGCTTTCATTGCCTCTTCTCTCTTTGCCAAACCAGTCTCCCTGACTCACTTTGCACACCACCCAGACCAAAACACCCTACATCTGCCACTCTACTATCAAACACTATCAAACGCATTTAACAATCCTTCAAAATACTCACTCCATCTCCTCCTCACTCCATCACTGCCTGTTATCATATCCTCCGTTGCCTCCTTCATCGATGTTTCCATTTGTTCTCTTGTCTTATGCATGGTATTCACCTCATTCCAAAACATCTTTTTATTCTCCCTTAAGTTTAATACTCAATAACCCCAATTCTCATTTGCACTCTTTTTGAACCCTTGTACCTTCCTCTTGACCTCCTGCCACTTTCTCTTATACAT
>JAUTXX010544053.1:0-19807 GCA_032273605.1 Panulirus laevicauda | reverse complement strand
GGAGGAGGAGGAGGAACCGAGGAGTTGAATGATGGATCCTTCTCATTTCAACGGGGCCGTCCAGCAGGTCCGCTCAGTCCCCCGCGCCGCCAGACCAACTCTTATAACACGTCAGGATCGTGACTGGCTACCCACGCCATCCTGCATGATGGAGCCTATAATACCGCCCAGGAGGACGAACTCCCTGTAGGCACCTCCACATGTCGGACACAAGCGTCATGACTACGTGGACCTAACCTTGCTGGATATGCTTGGCAGTTCCTAGTCCCTCCCGCTACGCAGGGACTGACTAGGGCCAAAGTGAGGACTGCCATCGATGCAATGCCATGACGCGATCACCAGCTCGGAAGCTGAGGGATGTGGTGGCTGTATCACTGAAGATCAAGAAGATTTATGGCTCTTCAAGACACACCAGAAGGATCAGACTGTTGTACCACACAGTGTGGTACTGTAACTGCTGGAAGTTACAGGTACAGCTGACAGGTTACAGTGTGGGGCTCTGGTCTGAACCTGGGAACCATGACCTGGCAGTGAAGTCAGGTCAAATGATCTGATCATTTGACCTGACTTATTCATCTTTCTTTACTGTAGAGATGACTGTACCCTGAGCCATACCCAGCATCATGTAAATCACCTCATGTAATCGTCAGTTAGACTTTGTATCCTGTAAATCGCCTACATTGTATTTCACAAACCCGGAACTCTCTCTCTGTATTACTACCAGTAAAGTTATGTGCCAGGTAGCATAGAACCTATTCAGACAGATTGCGACCTTTCGTTGTATTGTTACTAATTTTAGTACCTTTGCATCATCATTAAATACATAAACATATCCTGATGTACAGTATTTCTCTGTTCAGTGTTGTCATATCGTGTACTGTATCCAGTTTACGTTCAGTGGTTCCCCCCACCCACCACTACTCATACACCACTTGTTCATTCTATCGCAGAAAGTAACTGAGTAATCATAAGATAAAGTGTTAGAAATTTCAACAGTGCTAAGTGATGTGGTGAGAAATCGGTTGTGGTACTGGCTAGTTCAGCCCCCACACCTGCTAATACACCCTTACACCTTGCTGATACACCCTCACACCTTGCTGTTACACTCCCACACCTTGCTGGTACGCTCCCACACCTTGCTGGTACACCCCCACACATTGCTGGTACACTCCCACACTTTTCTGGTACACCCCACACCTTGCTGGTACACCCCACACCTTGCTGGTACACCCTACACCTTGCTGGTACACCCCACACCTTGCTGGTACACCCCACACCTTGCTGGTAGACCCTACACCTTGCTGGTACACCCTACACCTTGCGACAGACATCCACAATCTACCATCTATATAACTGTATTACGTGGCGTGAGGGTTACGGCCCAGGGATTGCTAATGATAAGGAAAGATAGTCCTTATCTTCGCCCTTATTTCTGGCGCCTCAGGTGTGGGGAGTGGGTGGCCTCTTCATGTACTGCTGCTGTTTGCAGGGCCAATCCGGGCAAGGTATAATTTATTCGCCGAAAACGAGACACCGATTACTGGTATTACACTCATAAACCCAAAGGAAAATGGGATGCATTTTCTCGCCATGATGCATATGCAGGCAGTGTGTCACTCTCCTCTGACATTACTTGGTCATTTGCATGGCAGACACAGAGTCCAATCCATCATGCTTGTTCCCCCCCGAACGGTCGTTAGGCCGTAAGGATGCAAAAATGTCCCACAGATTAAAATTGATACACAAAATTGCTTCGCTTCCGTTCGAAACAAAAGGTTCGCTTCATTTTTTTTTCTTTCTTTCCGTATTCGTACCAAAGATTATGGAAACCAAGTTCGGATCATTCGTGAACAGTATTCGTGAGTCTTTTTTCTCTTCTCTCAATATATACAGTTTTGAAGATGCGCTGAGGTGAAAGAGGATGCTTTTTGATGAAAGTCTTCATCATAAAAACACTTCAACAGTTACTTATCGGCGTTCATAGAGAGATAATATCTGAAGCGGCCGATTTCCAGCCGAAATGAGTTTGGGGAAGTTCCGGCTCCATCTAGATCGATTTTTGAAAGCGAGTGACAGGCGACCATTGTGCGCCAGTGTATTAATTCTAATCCAATAAGATCTCATTCATCAAGTTGGCCCAGGCCACCTTTGTCCAGATCAGGCCACCGTGAACGTTGTACAAAAAAAAATAAAAAAAATCATAAAAAAAGAGAGAAGGTATAGAATGGGTGGGTCGGATGGAGTCCCGCTGGTGTATGCACGTCGCTTGTGATATGTCTGGACGGTAGTCATCCACGGAGGCCGGCGGCCGACGAGGTAATTATATATAGATAGCGAGAAATACTTGTCGTGGGGCACCGCCGGATACGGCCGAGGGCACGTCCAACGGTCCCCACCCTCCTCCTTCCTCCTCGGCTGCCACTACCTGGTGATGGCCATCATGATCACACATTATGATGGCCACCAGTTGGCAACGTCTTTGAGAGATATCAGTGTCATCTTTCCACCCTGAATTATCATCATTTGTGATAAAAGGATGATGGATCTCAGATGTTTCTGAGGTCCACTGGAGGGACCAGGGACGCCTCTGATTACGGCAGGAGTGTGGGAGGGAGGCTGTATACTGGACCACATCTGATGATCAAAGTCATTCTTAGAGGTACAATGCCACCCGATGGCTCTAATGTCCTCAGCGTCACCCTAGGAGGTACTAGGCTGTCTTGGGTAGGCATCATCATCCCCTCTCCTCCCTCACCCACAGCCATAACCCCAAGAGAACAGGAAATACAGTGTGACGTAACGTGAGACAACACTGGTAATGAGATGTTGGACCCTCTCTCGGTGGGTGTTGCTCCTGGTGATGACTGCCTGCCTGCCGCCAGGTGTACCCGGCTACACCAACCCCAACACACCAGCCCTTACACACCAGCCCCAACACACAAACCCCAACACACCAGCCCCAAGGCACCAACCCCAACACACCAGCCCAACATACCGACCACAACACACCAGCCCCAATACACAGCCCCAACACTCTTGCCCCAATACATCAGGTTGTGTTTATCATGCTAATGATCATTGTGGTTATGATAGTGGATGATTGTGGTTGTGGCAGTAGATGATGGTGGTTGTGGCAGTAGATGATGGCGGTTGTGGCAGTAGATGATGGTGATTACGATAGTAGACATGGAAGAATACAAAGAGAACTCAGACAGAAGCAGTACAATCGGTTGGTGGTGTCCAGGCTGCTCTGTGATTAGTGGAAGACGACGGAATCTTTCCTCACGTAAGGTGACCAGACGTGAGTTGTGAGGAGACTTTCTTGAGACTTAAGATTCGTAAGTCCTACCTATGAATCCAATCATTTCCGACCATTTCCATGTCTTCTGTGTACTGCTTACTTGGCTTTAAGTCACCAGAGATTATCATAACCACGTCTTTGTTCTCATTCATCTCATGTATTCAAGGTCTGCATCTTTCGGTGTCAAAAATCAATTTGCCGCGTGTGAGTCCAGTTCATTAGTTTGTCTTGGTCAGTCTGAAGCTTCAGACGTAAAGCTTCTGTTGCAGCTTCATTTCACAGCTTGGTATCATTCGTGAATGTCTAATAACGCAGTTAGATGCATCATTAATAGATATGAGGAAGAGAATTGGACACAGTAATGCTTCTAGTGGCACACCACAAGTATATATATTGATATGTATTTCCTTTTTTATATTTGAAAAGAAAAAAAGGTTTTTAGTTTTGTGCAGTGTCTCTTAATATTGTGTCATTACGTTTTCTGTTATGAATTTTGGGAATGACGTAAAACTCCTGGAGTATTGTATTCTTTTATTATGTCATTGACATTATCTTTTTTTTATATAAATCATCATAAAAGTATTGTAAAAATTAAGATTATTACTTTTTTGTAGAAAGAAGTGCTTTATATATTAGTACAATAATTTTGAGAGCTGGAGCAAAGTTGTTGAAAGGTAGATTCGCTCTTTCTCTTCCTTGCCAGCTAGGAGGGTGGACGTCCGCACACGTTGCCTCTGCATAAATCAGGTTGTATTTGCTCCTGTTATTTTTCATCGGTCCTTGGTTACTGGTTCTATTGAAGGACAAAGGTATAGACATTATTTGTAGAAGGAAAGAGATCAGTATTTATGTTTAGATTGTAAACTAGGTGAGTTGATGGCGAATCACCGTATCGCCTGTAATGTATTTTCGATTATAATTTGTATTTGTTGTCATTTTCAATATCTTGTTTGTTCATTGTTGATTGTTTACAGTGTGATTTCAGCTGGCCTAACCTGGTTACCGAAATGTGTAATTTCAGCGGTCCTGACTTAGTTACTGAAATGTGATGAGTGTAGTTTTGAGTCTGTTGTTATAGAGACGTGTTTGCCCTCGGCTTTTACCCGAAGGTGGTGACGTCCACACTGGCCCAGTGGATCAACCGAAACAGTTATCCCAGGACATAACCCTGGGCTAGTGTGTCCAGGACATAACCCTGGGCTAGTGTGTTGTGGGGGGGGGGGTGTTAGATACCGACGGTAATTGAAGGCGGTTTACCAAATGACGTCCTAGCTACGTCACTTCGTTGTGTATCAACTTACATTTCTCTCTTGTGTCTCCCCTGATGATGTGATTATTACATGAAAGTGCACTTGGGAACTTTAACTTAGATCCAGTAGAATATATCTTCTCAAACTCATCATCAATAAACTCTGGACTGCAAATACGTAATGCCCTGAGGAACATAGATTGTAATGATGATGATTTAACTCTGTCATGTTGAGATGAGTAATAATGGATATATTGATATATTCACATTCACCATTTACTCTCAACTTTCTCCTTTCACATACTCTTCTAAACCCAGTCCTCAAATTCTGATGTTTCTCACCTGAATCTGCCACCAGTGCTGAGTTATCAGCAAACAAAAACTGATTCACTTCCCAGAAACCCTCACCCCCTACAGACTGCATACTCACCCCTCTCTCAGACTCTTGAAATTACTTCCCTTGCCATCCCCATTCATAAACAAATAAAACTAAGTAAAAGCAAGGTTATTAGGTTTAGCAGGTCAAAGTGAAAGGTCAGTTAGGGTGCGAGTTTGAATGGTGAAAATCTGGAGGAAATGAAGTAAAGATACCTTGGAATGGACATGGCACAATGGAAGCAGAAGTGAGTCATTGGGTGGATGAAGGGGTGAAGGAAGGCTCTGGGAGCAATGAAAAATGTGTGGAAAAAGAGGTTGTCACCTGACAGGATGAAATGGTCATGTTTGAAGGTATTACCTGTAGGTATTATTGTAATATGATAGTATTATACTTACAGTTTTCTCAAAGTTCTAAGTCTTTAAATTATTCATTTTCATGACAAAGTTACTTCTTAATTTTTGTAACGTACAAAATTACAATATATGTACTGTAATGCTGATAAAAAATGTTTTACAGAAAGCACTTTCTATGTCTTCAATCTGAGCCATTTTAACCAGCTCTCCTTGTTCATGCTACTCATGAAGGCTTACGAAACCCAGCTGTAATTAGTCATTTCAAAGAAGATGAAGCAAGCTAGGAATAACTCTTCCCTTCATCCTGCAGGTAATCTCACGTGACACTGCTATGCTGGATATGATGCACAGTTTTCTGCAAGATGCACCACAACTAATTTTCCAAATCTTCCTTTTATATCGGAGTCCTGAGATCATCACTGGCAATGACGAAGTCAGCAGTGCAAGTCAGTCTGCCGTGCTTTTTGTGTGTTTATGAATATACATTATACATAAATAGTTTAACTTGTTCAATAATTCCCTTTACCAATCTCTAATACAATGTAACATTAGTTATATACAGTTATCTTTATGCAGGGTAAGCTAAAAGTCACTGTGCACTTATACTATAAATAAAACTGCCTCATTCTTAGTATTATTGTTACAACAAAAGGCATGTGTAAATTTTGAAACACAAGGTGACTGACCTCCCTTTCCTTCCTCATGCATTATCACCAGTATTTCTTTGAACGCAAGCTTGTCTGGATGCTAACAGATGTTAATGTGAAAATGGTTTTATCGCTTGAAGCTTAAGTGTTTTTGGTGGAACAGGTGATATGTATTGCAGACCAATATACAAATGAGGTGCACCATCAGCTTTCCTGAAAAGTATCCTGATGCTCCAGTAACACATTGCAGTGTTGTGTGGCAGTTAATTGCCAAGTTTTATGAAATTGGACCAGTTGAAGGCATGCCAAGATCTGCCAGGAACTGGAAAACACACTGGATATATCAGATCACATAATGTAAAGCGAGAATAAATCTGGTCATAAACAGGCACAGCAGCTGGGTTTCTTGTATAATAGCATGAGCAGAGTGCTGAAGAATTAGTTGTACCTACATCCCTCCGAGATAACATCAGTGCATGAACTGTAAAAAAGGGACAATGTCAACCAATGAAGTATAGTTTCAATTATCCAGTTATGCCACCCAAAATGGCCTTGTTTGGTCAGTGGCTAATATGTATGAGATCAAGGAGACACCACTACATGATCAGAAAGTTGGAAGTGGTGGACTGTATTATGAAATCAGATAATTGGCCCCATATTCTTCAGTGATTCAAGCAACTCAGAACTTTATTATGGATTGATTCCTTACCCCTCCCAGGACATTTACATGAGGACGAAATTGCCCATGGCTGCTTCCAACAAGAATTTGTGACTGGAAACACATCTCATTTCTTCATGAAGCTACTGGAGGACATGTTCAGGGACATAATAATTTCAAAGGACATTTGGCCACCAACGTTTCTAGATCTTGCACCTCCGGTTTACTATATGTGTGGAGCGATGAAAGGCAAAGTTCACAAAGACAATCCTCATACTCTCCCTGAACTTAAGGAAGCCATTGCAAATTTCATCAAGAGCATCTTTCTGAATGATTTGTTGCATGTTTTAGCCAACAAGATGTGTAGATGTGTGTCTACAGGCATTTGGGTGCTATTTCCAACATTTGGTGTAACTTGAATAAGTATGGGAAATGTATTTGTATTAATATACAAAGAGTCTCTAAATATACTCATCATCAACAGTTGATGCACTGTGACTTTGGCTCACCCTGTTTGATCCATACGCATTGTTTGAAATTTGGTTGAAATTAATAACATTTCCAGCCCATTGTAATATCTTTCAGCTAAAGCAGTGCAGGTGTGGAAAATTCTTCTGGGTGTTTTTGCTCTCTCATGGTCACTGGTATCATATCAAGATGAACTGCGTCGCTCGGTACCAGAAAAAGAGCAGCTGTCCTGCTGTGGTACTACCACCTGCTTATTATGGCGAACCACTATGGTTGCTTCAAGGATAATCACAATAGGTTCATTTGCTGCAATACTTGTAAGCTCAATTTAGTGTTCCCCTTACTAAAATTTCTATTCAAAACAAAAGTAAATAACTACAGGTATAAAGTTTGTATCAATACATGATTAATAAAGTATAAATAAAAATGACAATGGCATTATAAAATTCAAATACTTGCCATTTTAACAACTAACTTCAAACTCTGATAATAAAACCCGATTCTCTCTCTGTTTACAGCAACCAGACCAGGATCCTCGATCAATACTGTCCATACGATGGCCAGATTCTCATGGTAATATTGTTATTCCATTTCCTGTTGTGACTGCCTTTGTCTTGGCAACCCACTGGCTCATAATGACTGCTTGGATACATGCACAGGTCAGTTCAATATCACTATAATGCACTAAAAGACACTATTATGAAGTAATAACTAATCCGTATTCAAGCTACTGCTGTATTTAATTTCACACTAACAATGATATCCACGTCCAAAAGTACATGAAAATTTTGGGAAATATATGATTTATATACCGCTACATATATGTCTCACAAATAATACTTTGTGTGTGGGGCTTAATTCAACTTGCTCAAAATGTAAGTAAGATATGCCATGTTACTTTAAACAATATCAGTAAGAAAAACTGACTATAAAATTTACCATGATATTCTGTGTGTCACTGAAAGTTTATACTTTTTTTAGGGAACAAGATTTTGTGCCCTTGATGATGGCAGTGCTCGACCAATTCTAGAAATGCTGTACAACTGCGTCATGGGCCTTGTCCATATCTTTTGCTATGTCAATGTCAAAGACACACCCTCCCGAAGACGTATGGCATTTTTCTATATCTTCTGTCTTGTTGAAAATACTGCAATGATTGCAGTATGGTATGTTGAGGTCAGTGTTTAATCAAAATTCATTGGAACTCTCAGTTCTGATTTTTCATTAAGTAATTTTTTCTCTCCTTTGTCTCTTGCTTAATCATAAGGTGTAAATTTATATATACTATGATATGAGCGTGTATCACTACTACTCCTGACGCCATACATGAGACTTGGTCAATCAGCTGCTTCACCTCTGGGGTTACCAGATCTGGCTTTTAACAAAATAATCAAGTTCACTTAAATCATCTTCAAAGTACATCCCTGGGCTCTTCTGCTTCCTGACAAATTGAACAGAACCATATATTTCTCTCTTTTCTACCATTTCCTAAGTATACGAAACTCCCTTGCAGTAGATTTCACAGAACCCTCCATAACAGTGGTCTTCATATTGGCTATAGAACTCCTCTTCCAAGTTTATACTGTCAAAGAAAGTACTCAGCCCTTGAGCAGATTCCTCTAATATATCTCCACTTTGAGTCTGGTTTCCACTCTGATCCTTTAACCTCTTCAACCACTTAGCCAAACTCAAGCATTACATCATAGCTTTTACCAAATGATTTACATTCATATATCCTACTGTAATGATATGTTTTTATAATTACCCAAGGACCAACATCTATCAGATTCCTGATGTTACCCAGTACCTTTATAAAAGTTCCTGCAGCCCAAGGTTGTGCAATTCTTAATCCCACTCTCTTCCATTTCTTTTCACAAGGCCTCCCATTACCTCAAGCAAACCTCAAGATGAAGGTGCTTTCATATGCAAACCACCTCACAATCATATCCTAGCTCCCCAGTTGGAATATCAAACATACAGTACTACATTATACAGTTGGAACAATGCCTCACCATCTGCATCTACACATGTCCTCAATCAATCTTTTAACCCCAGACAGACACAAAACCAGCTCACACCCCCCTGTCACCTTGAATGGACAGTCAACAACCAATGAACAAAACATCAATCATTCTAGACATCACACATGACATTCACTAACCACATCAATATCATCAACATAAAATCAGCCCACAAACTAAATATTCTCAAAAACTAAATGGTGCTAGGTTTGGACAAGAAAAAGAATCCCTCAACATCAGCAAACAATTTGTCTGCTCCACTTTAAACTGTGTCTCACAATGAAATACCTAAAATTTCATAAGCATCTGATTTAGAATTTCCAAGTTATGACCAAGGTTAAGATTAAGGATAAAGTGTGACTCCTGACAATGGACTGACAAACTGATGGACAATGGATGTTGTGGACAAAGCAATCCTCAAGTGTCTGCCATACAACACAGGCAACTCAAAATTACTTATTGACAGCCATCTTGGCTTTAGATATATGGAACTGTTCACACACACACAGACAAGAGACAAATGAACTGATGAACAAATAGCAGTATAACCCATTTGCCTTCCAAAACCTGTAGGTTTCTTGTGTGATGAAAATATAGGCTGCCTCTGTAAGTATATGCCAGAGTAATTAGAGGCAAAAATAAATGGCTAAGACTGAGAAAGTGGTAAGATGGTTAGAATAAAGACATTTATTAAAGTAGTCATATTTTAGGCACAATATTAAGTTTAAGAACATAGGTAGACTAATGAACTGGTGACAAAGTTAATGTCTGGTGGTCATATGATGGGGTGAAAGAAACATTATCAAGCTGGAGTACTACATTGCTACATATATTAATGATGGATAGAGATGTAAGTATGGAAGTGAAGAAATGTAAGAATGGAAGTGAGGAATGATTAAGGGACAGTATAGTCATCCCAACTCTGACTTATGCTGCTGAAACATGGACATGGGATGAGTCAGAGAGGTCAAGAATTCCAGGTGTGAAAATGAGTTTTTTGAGAGGAACACATGGTAAGACTAGATGGATTGAAAAAAAGTAAAAAGAGGTTTATGAAACTTTTGGTATGGCAGGGAATGAAAGGGAATGAACTATGGAGTGGCAGATTTGGTGAAATGTAATACTTTGAGGTGCTTTGGGCATGTGGAGAGAATGCAAGACACAGAGTTTACAAGGAGAGTGTATGATAGTACAATTAAAGGGGTTAGTAGGAGAGGAAAACCAACTGTGACATGGGGAAACAGGATGAAAGAGTACTGGGGGGAGAGAAGTTGGGGAAGACTGCATGGAATGGTGTATGCAAAAAAGGCATGTAAGGACAAGGATAAGTGGAGACCTATGCTGTGACCATCCACCTGATAGGATTTCCCAAAGGGAATGGGCGTCAGATATAAATATGATTAGTACACATTAGGGATACCCTGACTTATACTTTATAGTTCCAGTCATGACTTCATATATTAAGAAAAAAAAAATCATGTCTGATGTAAACTGAGATTAACTGTTTAATATCTTTCCACAGATGGTGAAATTTGAAGTGTGGTTTCGGGTGACAATGGTGTTTTCTGTGGAGACCTTATGGACAATGGGTGTTTGCTGTACAATCGGTTATTACTCTTTTCTCCATCCCGATCGAAACAACATTGGTTCTTTAAGCAACCAAGCTTCATGGCGACAGTGATACTTGTCCCATAAGCTACTCTATAGGCTTTTAAACAGTAAAGTGCTACTGACTGGATGACCATGGCCTTCAAATCAGTATATGTTTCAGTTAATTTACAGAAACTAGTCATCTTATCTCACCTAATTTCCTTAATTTCATCTTCAAGATCTCATACCATGAAGAAAATGTGTGTGAGAGCACTTGAGTTTCTCCTCATGTAATGTGAAAAAGGCTTGTGAGTTACTAGCACCCAAACATGCAAAAGGATGAGAAGTGTACATGGGACAGAGAAAATTGTAGTGATGGGGTATAGATGGCTAAACCAGGGCATATGAAGTGGTAAGGGCTAAGCCATGGAAAGGTCTGTGGGGCTTGGCTGTGGATGGTGGCTCTGGTCCTGGTGCATTATACGTAAGAGCTAGGAAATGGATTTGAACTAATGAGGTTATTATCCATTTGATCCTAGCACTACCCCACTAATGCAAGAAATGATGAACATGTATGAAGGAATTTTTTTATACATCCATCATTATTACGACTACTCCCATTCCAAATCACTTACACTTATTATCAGCTGATGCCCAGTGTGCAGAAGTATGAAACTTCACATTTGAATAAAATTTCTTACTTCATTACTCTCCATACCAAGATGATTCATGATGTGGGACCAGTCTCTGATTTGAATAGCTTTATTTTTGAGTTTACTTTCAAATCTGTGCTAATCACAGGAAAGTCTTGCACAATGCATATACTGTACCCAGTAATTTATTAATTTTAGGAATTACTGTCAAATAACATTGGTTAAAGAATCTGTAAACCATATCTAAAAATCTCTTTTGGAAAAGTTATGGACAATCTTTTATGCAATGTAAAGTAGTAATTGATAGTTTGGTCTTTCTTATGAGCTTTATAAACATATCCAATAATTCAGTCATATTCATATAGGTGGCTGTTCTTTCTTATTTATATTATATTTTTTTATTAACCTATGTCGCTGTCTCCCGCGTCAGCGAGGTAGCGCAAGGAAACTGACGAAAGATTGGCCTAACCCACCCACATATACATGTATATACACACACATCCACACACGCAATTATACACACCTATACATCACAACGCATAAACACATACACACCCACAGACATATACATACATACACATGTACACAATTTATACTGTCTGCCTCCATTCATGTGTGCGAAGTAGCGCTATGAAAGACAAACAAGGCCCCATTTGTTCACACTCAGTCTCCAGCTGTCACGTAATAATGCACCGTTCTTTCTATTCTCTTAAAATGTCTACAGTGATTATGGCAGATGCAGCAAACAAAAATAACTCAACAAAGTAAATTGGCAGACAACAACAGTAAATTGGTTCTTGCAATATGTGAACTGATATACATGGGTGTACTTAAACACTCACAACAAGATTAAGAAACACGCTATTTATATTACATCCTTCGTTCAAACCCTCAGGTAGTCCCTTCATATATGATAATTATAATCTTTTGCATCTATCCCATGAAGACATGCATTACGGAAGAAATTCAACCTAAGATAAACATATGCTAATAGGTACAGTATATTACAAAAAGTTATATATTCCACAGAAGTTAATGCAGAAGGGCAAAACTTCAATATTCAGATTGCACTGATAAAGTAATATCTACATTCTAGAACATTCTATGAATCACCTCAAGGGCAACAAATCAATGTAACCACATGCTTTGCCACTACTATACCAAAGATATCATATATTGCACATACACATAAATCATCAAATTATGCTTTTATGTACCCATCATTTCAGTACTGATTGCCATCCATGATTGTCTTTAATCTTTAAATACTTGTATCAACTTTTTGCTGAAAATTTTCCAGCATAATGATCAAGTATATATGGTTATAAGATTGGAGCAATCAGAGTTACCCTGACCCACTACTGTTAGCTTAGTTTTACAATTTTTTTACAAAAATTTAATCAGAAGGCTGTGCTGCTGCTACTCTTGAATATAAGAGTCTTTTCTAAAGCTTACACATACAAATGTAACATAAGGAATACTAAAAACGGTACTGGAAGATTATCAAAAATCTGTATTTCTAAAATCCTTGACTCCCAAAGAATGTTACTAGGTTCAGCCTGCAAGATGATACACCACTTGTGAAAAATCACCTTTGGTGAGGCTGTATCACTGGAAATACAGTCTTGTCAAAAAACTTTTCACTCCACAGAAGTCCTCATTTTCCTATAACTGGAATTAATACATCCTTGTGCTGCAGGAGCCTCAGAAAGAGGTTCTGGGTAACACCAGGACTCTTTTATAGAACATGGTCTTGTTATAATTATGAACAAATAAAAAACTTCCAAAATCCTTGATCCAGTTACTGCAATCCAGACCGCAGGCAACTTGGAGCATAAAATTTCGGTAATGTTTGTTAAATGTTTTATAAATTTTCAAAAATACCATTTAGAACCTGCAACTGGTATACATTCTGTTGAGTTATGTTTAGACAATAATCTAAACAAAGCTTGTTGCAAGGATTATAGATTTTTGATGATCTGACTTTATTATGCTACTTTTAGACTCAAAATAGAAAAAGATTTCATATGTTCACAGTGGCAGGCAAACAGTATCAAATGGCCAAAACTCTAGTTTTGTATATCCTTTACCATTTGATATTGACATTGAGACTTTTAAGAAGACATGCCTTTGTTCAGCATGTCTAAAACCAATAATTTTTGTCTATAGTCTTAATTACCAGTAAAGTAATACCATTAAAAAAAGAAAAAGCCTGTCAAGCTGTTCACATTAATGTATATATGTTGCAACCTCATTTCGTCTTTTTCAAAGTCACTAGTTCTAGCCTGTAAAATAATCAAGTTATACTCCATTACCATAATATGTAATGCTTTACTTGTATTTTGTGTATGTCTAAATAACAATCTGAAATAAAGTTATTTTCATTTTACAGTCCTGATAATTAAAAATTTTCCTCCCAGTAGGGTGGATTAGGTTCTCATTATCTCCATGAAAATCTGCATATGTAATAAAGATGTAGTACCCAAGTATCCAAAAAAAATAAATAAGTGCTATACATAAAACTGAAAACAAATCTGTCAAGCTTCATGCTATCAATTCATTATTCCATAAATCAAATTATTCTAGGCAGATGGGTAAGGAAGAACATTATCAATGTATCTCCAGCATTTCATAGAAGGCAAAGAGGAGGAAACAAGGGACTGGAAATTCTTCTATTGGAGAACAATTCTTCTTAAAAGTCTCAATGCCAATATCAAATGGTAAAGGATATACAAAACTAGAGTTTTGGCCATTTGATACTGTTTGCCTGCCACTGTAAACTCATCTGTCAAATTTCTGAATTAATATCCCAAGAGGATGCCAAAGGTGATTTGAAAATCTGTAAGGAATATGAGATTCCATTACTCCACAGGAAATCTAGCATGGTGCTGGCAAATGCCAAGTAAGTCAAATTCCCTGACAGTGGCACTGCATGCAAAATAGAATAGGAAAATCAATCTTTAAATATTAAAAAACAAAAAGAATAGGAGCAATGACAAAAGCATTGTAAAAAGAAAATCTTTGAAATTAAGCACAACCTTCTGAATATTCCAAGAAAGACATATATAAGCCCCAAATGAGTCTTCCACTAATATTTACCATTAAATTGGTAAACCTAACCAAACCTAACCTAAGGTAGGGGACAAATTGTTTCATAGGGTCTAGTGTCTGTCAGAGGCCCTCAGAATATTCAGAAAATTTAACAATTCACAGTAATACAAGAATATATAAAGAAAGTGTTTTTGAAACCAGCTGAGTTCATGTGAGAGTTCATAACAGGCATTTGTGTCTGGTTTTGGATTAGGTTCTGGAACAAGTTATTAGGTTTGATTCTATGATTTGATCCTAGGTTCCAAATTTATCAGCTTAGGATAGGTCCTAGAGCCCCAGTTTGACAAGTTGAAGATTCCAAGTTTGTCAGATTAAGTTAGGTCTAAGATCGATAGTTTCTCCTTAGGTTAGGTTTGGTTAAGTCCTTCAGTTTAGTGATGGGTAATGTCATGTTAGGGCCTACGTTACATCTTCTGTATGTCCTTGCATTAGGTTCTGCCTCAGAATGGGTTCCATGGCAGTATGTTAAGTCCTCAGGTTTAAGTCCTAGATTTTCTTAGGTCAAGTTCTGTACCAGGTCCTGGATTAGGTTCTTAGATTTGATCCTAATTTAGGTCAAATGCTAGTTTAAGTTGTTTAGATGGATTATGTTAAGATTTTTCATAGCTTAGGTTTAGGTTAGGTGGCTTTGGTAAAATCCTTAAGTCAGATTAAATCCTGTTATTTCCTAGATTCCATGTTTTAATTTTCCATGTTCTAATTAAGCGAAAGTGACCAGATTTTCTAGACTTTAAAGTGGGACAGCTCTTAAATAATGGAAAAAGAAAAAATGTTATTACTAAGTACTGAGTCAGTTGAGATAAGAACATAATCTAAGCAATCCTAATATCCAATACACTGATGGTACAAGCACACCTCCCATAGCCTCAGCATAGAGTTAGCTGTAAGAAGCAATAAATATATGTTAAATAATCACAATACAATTTAATAAAACCTTAGTGCTATTCCAATAGGAAAGATATGATCCTGCACCTTTCAGGACTATCCCTATAATGTAGTGGTCAATGACTAATTGCTTTTTCTATGAGTCACTTTTGAAAAACAAATTTCATAATACCTCCTCAATAAGGATACAGTCATGAAGTTATGTATTTGGACTTTAATATATGAAACTGTTGGGCATTAGATGATATAGCTTGGGTTGGGATGTTACTCTTCTCACAGTCCATTATCAACAAATATATAATTTAAGTTCAAAATCACACCTGACCTTTGTTATTTATACAAGTATGCATAACTCCAGTAAAAACTGTATGCTGCTATACAGCTCACTGGTTGCAATTTTGATAAAAGGAGACATTTATGATAATTTTCTACAAAAGCAGAACATTTTTATGGTCCTTAAGGTTCTTGGGATATAATGCGACATACTATACAGTTCAAAAGCATGACTGTTCGGCCAATATTGAGACATCTGGTGGCTTTAAGTTAGGTCCTCGCTTTGTACTAACCTAACCCAGATCCTAAATTACAACCAAATGTAGGACTTAATCTAGCCTAATGCATGATCTAACCAATACATCTTGCAAAAACTTAGATCTAATGGTTCTTGACCCTAAAGAAATGAGGGACAGGTACTGAATCCAAAGACACTACACAAGAAAAATAAATGATCTGAACATTATACATACTTGCATTTCCTGCCCTTGCTAGGTAATGGCATAAGGAAATGAACTTTCAAGAAAAATTCCACTTCCCTCATTTTTATGTTCATACCTGTGAGAAGAGATACCAGAAGAAACTGAATGTAGGTGGGCAAGAAGTGAGAGTATATGTGGATAGAGGAATGGGGTGAGGAATGAGAGGTGTTTCATGAAGTACTGCTGAAAAATGCATGAAAGTATATGGGAAGTGGACAGGTGAGAAAGGGTAATGAGTGGTGAGGGTGGGATGAAGAGGTAAGTTGCTAGTGAAAGCAAAAGGAGAGTTGTATGACCATTTCTTGGGAGATGTACAAGAAAAGTCAGCAAGAAGTGAAGAGGAGGGTAAATGAGAGGTAGGGTGAGTGAGTATCAGCAACCTTCAGGGAGAATAAAAAAAATTCTTTAGAGGGAGGGTACTATTGCCAGAAAAACATAAGAACAAATGGGAACATCAGTGAAAGGGTTAAATGGAGAAACAGTAACAGGTGGAAAAGAGGCGACGTGTTGATGGTGAGCTGTATTCTGATGGGTTATCAAATAAGTTCAGTGACAGGCTGGCAGATGTTTAAGATGTGGAGGTATGCAAAGTGAGAGTCATGAAAATTGGTTTTGTATAAAGAGAAGAACTGGTGAAAGCTGTAGGCGAGATAAAGTGAGCAATGCAGCGGGGATTTCAGTTGAATTTCTTAAGAAACGGGGTGACTGTGTTGATGTTTGGTTAGTTAGGATTTTCAGTGTATGTATGGTGATAATAAGAGTGTGGTGGACATAGCAGATACAGATTTGCTGAAATGGTCTGGAAATAAGGAGAGAATGAGTAAGGAGATGTTGACAATGAGGAAAAGTGTCAGAAGTAATGGGGAAAAGAAGTGGGAGACCAAACAGGAGATGGAATGATGGAGTGAAAAAGATTGTGAGTGGTCAGGGCCTGAACATGGAGGATGGTGTGGCGTGTGCAATGGACTGAGCAAACTTGAGCAATGTGGGATATTGGGGATGACATGCTGTCCATGGTCTGAACCAGGGCATATAAATGGTTGGGGGAAGTCATGGTAGGTCGGTGGGTCCTAATTGGGCTAAGGGGCTCTGGTCTTAATGCATTATACATGACATCAAGTGAGGATGTAAGCACATTAAGGTCATTTCCTCATCTGTTCCTGTCACAATTTCTCTGAAACAGGAAATGATGAACATGTAAGAAAAAAGATAATAACAGAAAATGATGCAGTTATAAGAGGGGGATTATTAGCAACCCCCCAGCCATTCGCCTCTAATATGGGCTGGATATGTGAAGTTATCTTTCTCCCCTACTCAGGACACTTTTTTTTCTTTTTGCTCTGAAGGGGAGGCGGATCTACAGCCCCCAACTTAAGCGCCATCCCCCACTACCCAAAGCAATTCCATTTCAGACTACTACTGGGGCAAATACCCTTTCAGATGGGATTACCTGAACTTACTCGCCCATTCTATCACTCATTTATTCAATATATTACATTTCTTAAAAAGGCGGGAGTAGGAGGTAGTAGTAGCAGGGATGCAGACATGGTAATGACATGAGGAAGAAAGGATGTATTTCATGCATGTTTTCCTACCTGCTGCAGGGTTATACGCATGGTTTACAGATATTTTAATTTTTTCCCTCTCGAGTTTTAAAGTGAATTTTCTAAAACTTACCTTCCCCCCCCCCACCCCAAAGTGAAGATGTATAGGATAGGGCCCATCGGGCCCTATCCCATGATACGAAATTACATTAAAAAACATTGTGCAAATATTCTGCACGAATGAAAGTATTATGCAATTATAAATTCCATCTCTGAATTTCCTCATTCGATTGTTACTGTGAGTACCTATGTGGAGCAACATTTTACAGATGAATCATTCAGTCATAACGGAAGGATCCCAGAGTTCATGTATATCTCTCAATTTCACAGCATACCATTAACCTGCTTATTATAAGAATGATATTGTGTATCATAAAAGTAAAATTTTAAGAAATATTTTACGTTAAAAGACATTCAGATATCATAAAAACTTAAAACTAAGAAATCCCTAAATTCTCGTTTTCTATCACGAACATGGCACCAAGCGGAGTGCATTTCTATCCAAAATGGAATACGATAATTATTTACTCCTTGAACAAGCTAAGTAATGTTAACTTACGAAATACTTAGTACCTCAATTTAGGTTTGTAAGTATGCCCCTATTTCATTTCAATTGTAAACGACAAAATGCATCTTAACAGTAAGAGAGAGTAAGAGCATACGATAATCAATGTTTGTTTTCTATCCTCAGTTGCCAGAGCGAGTCGTCTGCTCACACCCCAACATACCAACACGAATGGCGAGAGCAGGAGGACACTATTCACAATTTTATTCGATATTTTGGAAACTGCCAAAAAGAAGTGTATGGCGTGATTCTGGAGGAGCTATCATGGGGTTTAATGTACTGAAAGTCTTCAATAACCCTGATGCCATTGACCAAAACGTGCCTACTGTAAAGAATGCCGACAAGAAAGAGGAAACGGGACAGGACAGATTACGGCAAATGTTCTCATATGATGAGTTTGGAGACTTGAATCCTGAAATGACGACGGTAAACCACAGTTGTTTATTGGGGATTCTCATAAAGGATTTCATAATTTAACAACGGAAAAAGGCATAGCTCATTAAGTTCCATTATCTACCAGGCTTTTATATTTTTGTGCATCATTTACCCCCCCTTTTGTATTATGCAAATGATACACAAGTTAATATGAAAGTTACGGGCATCATATAAATAAAATGAGGTGGGAGAATTATTATAGTAACTTATACGAATTTTGACGAGATACAATAATAATAATTCCTTGATAAATAAAACTGTAGTGGGTAGGGCTATGAAGATCAAGGAATGTGGCGTTAGGATAAAACTTGGCAAAACATTTCTAGAAATCAACAATCTATCAAATATCCTCACCTAGCTCCCTTAGGCAGCCAAAAAGTTTTCATTTAGGATGTTACTTGAAAAAAATATATCTATGGTGGTTTGATGTTTAGTGCCCGAATTGATACCAACTGTTGCCACATCGAAGACTGTGTTGAGAGAGTAATCCTGGCCAATGTTCATCCAAACTAAAGGTTAAGGCTTTGGTTAAAGCTGAATCTGAAGGTTACATTGAGATGAACATTATCCTGAATTGTACTCTTAATAAATTATCCTGTGGCAGGATCGTCCTGTGTGGTGGCTTTCGAGGGACCAGAAGCACTTTGGCCCCTGATGAGTTTACATTCAGATTTTGTGTACAATATTTTCACTCTTTCCACCAAACATAACCACATTCAGTGAATATTTACCATGTGCTGGAAGAAAACAATACATGTGGTACATTATGACTGAAACATTGAATATGATGGTAAATACTAGCTCCTGCATAATGTTGGGTAAAGTTTTTATGTTTTTTGTTGATTTTAAAACATGTTTTCATAACTTTTACATTACCCTATTAGGTTGGTGCCCATACGTCACTGTTTTTCTTTCCGTTTACTGTAACTATATACACTCATAATTCTTGAATCATCTGCCTTTGCCTTTGGGAAAAATGTGTGGACATTAAAGCTTTGAGATGGCATTCCATGCAGTTATGAGATCCAACATCCAAATTTTCTATTTATTAGCCAATTTATGCAGGCCTGTACAAGAACTGCACTCATTTGCAGTATGTAATTAGCGAACTGTGAAAATTGCTGATATCAGTG
>JAUTXX010544042.1:0-10546 GCA_032273605.1 Panulirus laevicauda | reverse complement strand
TGTTATTTTCGTAACGAAGGAACAGCTGGGATCTAGAACGAGCCCTTGGAACGCGTAAAGGTCTTCCCTTGTTATGCTGACGGGAGGAGTTAACTCCGCGGACGGTTCAATCGAGGAGTGAGAGGATGATTGGAGGCGCTGTTGCTAGAGCGGAGGAGGGATCGTCACCAGAGGGGGAGTGAGGGGTCAGGCGATCACATGGAACGACTTCGACAGTGAAGCCTGGCTGGAGGGAGCTGGGGAGTGAGGGAGATGATAGCTGGCTGGAGGGAGCTGGGGAGTGAGGGAGACGATAGCTGGCTGGAGGGAGCTGGGATGTGAGGGAGATGATAGCTGGCTGGAGGGAGCTTGGGAGTGAGGGAGATGATTGCTGGCAGGGCAGCTGAATGTACGTAAGCTGATGTGACTCGTCGTGCATAAGTTCTGGTTCCCAGTGAATGAATGAAAATGGCTGAATGAATAATCTTTAGAAGCTGAGAGAGAAACTAGGGGTCTTCGTTAGGACCTCAGAGGATACCGGTAGTCAGTCAGATAAACGATCTTGGGTTTTATTCTGTTAACATTAAGTTAACGTAACTCATCTGAATTAAACTGCTGTGTAACCTGAGTCAGATGATCTAAACTACTTCAAAACCTGACCCAGATGATCTAGATTGCTTCATGACCTGACCCAGCTGATCTAAAGTGCTTCGTAACCTGACCCAGCTGATCTAAACTACTTCATAACCTGACCCAGCTGCTCTAACATACTGCAGAACCTAACCCATACTACAACTTCAGAAAGGCATTTTGTAAACACAGCCAGTAGAATTTTCTGATGCGTTTTTGATTGGCGTTTTCTTAACATCATTGGAATTGATGAAGGCTGTATTCACATTTAAGGACTTGATTAGTTGGGAAACCACAGCAAAATTGTCACTAATGGGCAGAAATAAATGATTTCGGTATTAAGAGGAGGCTTGGAGTTATTTCTATTAGATGATTTCTTTGTCAAATTAAGAGATTTATCATTGAGAGATCTACGATACTTTAACTGGGATCTAATACTATATATATTCTCAAACTCTTCACCCATATGAATTCTATGCTGCACGTACGTAGTACCCGAAGGAATATCCATAGGAATGTTGATTGCATAACTCTATCGTGTTGTACAGAGTAATGATGAATATATGAATAAATCCTCGTGGGTTTCCTGTTGATCAGGCAAACCAGGAATGGTAACATATTCTAATTCTTTGCTGTGACGACAAATTTCGTTGAGACATATTCTAATATCACATCATCTATGCCTCTCCTTGAAAAATACCTGATGGTCCCTGCAGGCTGAACAGTAGAGGCAGAGACTGTGGAACAAGAAAGACTGAACAAAGGAGGAGGATTGTTCACATCCGCTGCTGCTGGTATAAACTTTATGAGCGAGAAAACAGCACGCTGGCCGGTGTGCGAGGGAAAGTTCGTCTGGAACTTTAGCTCATAAGAACCTCCTGATCCAATAGACCAACTTCTTGATGAGCTCCACCAGCTCCTCAGCTCGGAATTCAAGCTCTTCTTCCCCCAGCACACAATCTGTGGTATATTCTTCGACTCAACTGGAGCTTTGTGTTCCCGAGAGATGGTCAGGCTGGTTTTGTCTATCAGTCACAAATCTCATCCATACTAGTCCTTCTGCGAACATATACGTGGTCTTATGCCGATGCCAAGGTCTTCATGTATGGTCCATTATATGTGCCGATGCTAAGGTCTTCTTGTATGGTCCATTATATCATGGTCTAACCTGCCTAAGACATGGGGACATGTCAGACTTCACCATAGCAGATGCTAAGGGACTAGAATAATGGCAGGTTTGTCGCCCCCATTCTCCGGCAGGTTTTGCAACATCTAACTAGACAATACCAGCCGCTTATTGCAACATTTTCAGTTAATATTGTCTAGTCTTTACAGGGAACCCGAGGAAGAGATCTGGATTTCAAGCAGCTTTGGTATTAACACGATTCAAAGCACATGAAGGAGAGAGAGAAAAATGTAAAGAATATACATCCAAACTTCGTAAAATCCTCTGCTCACGTTCGGAGTCAGTAGATAAAGTCTTTGATGACTTCATAATATGTTCTTTCCTGTTTACAGGCCTGAGGGAAAATGAATATGAAATATCACGTTTCAATCTTGAAATTCTTCTTAGTCCGTACATTCATGTAGACATATTTGTTCATATATTTTCTGAATGTCTGAACTTCCGTTTCACAATACCGAGGCGTTTATACCTCCAGGTAACCTGCATATTACACTTGAAATCAGTGTCAACTTGTTGCACATATATTACTGATGCTCGCTGAAAATTAATGAAGCATAAATCAGAGGCTGATGTGTTGTCGGCACGAGCGAGACAGGACTTGAGCCCAAGTGGTGCATTTGACAGCCGTCTGACCCCGTAAGGTGTGTTGGTCAGTTGGTTCTGAAACACTGAAGCATTTCACTCGGCTTCACATCTGACTGAGAAGTCCCTACACCTCTTGATGGATAGGCATGTGGGTGTGGCGCGGAAGAAGAGATAAGTCCATAATCTACGGTTTACAGCTACGGAGGAAAATCTGAGTACCCATATCAAGCCAGAATATTCGCATAGCGTATCCACGAGATACGATAACAGACAAAATATAATTCAGTATAGGACTAAGTTTGCCTCGTCTTTGTTCCTCATGACACCATTGCAGACGCATACTAAGTCGACTTTACTGCTATGAACCTCACCTGCCAGCCTACCCATCGGGTGAGGATACGTCACGACATACTTAGCATACCCAAAGGAATGAGGAACAGTGACAGGAAGGGAATAGACCACTTCCCTCGATGGTGTAGAAAAAATGAAGAGGATAAATAATGTTCTCTGTTTCAGACATGCAGCGGCTTGGTGGCAACAGGGAGGAGAGACAACAGTTGGTTAGAATAACACGATCCAATCCTAAAACAAGACTCCTTCTCTGCAAAATCTGCATCGACCTATGATATCAAAAGAGAGGGGATAACACCATCAGATAAGAATGCATCGAAGTACTTGTCTACCATCAGATGATCGATAACAAACACCTTGCCTGGCAAAAACACCCATCCCATTACCTGAAGGGAGGTGTATAGAGGTATAGACTTTCAGTCATAGTGTTCGTGATTGGAGTCTTATGTCAGACGACACCAGGTAGCTAGCTTGATAACAGACAGGTCTCTCTTTTATAAGACTGATGTGTACAGGTGGTTGAGTTCCCCAGGGATAAACCCAGCTGAAAAGCTTTACTGAAGCTTGAGACAATGGTTGATGTGTTGCCAGCCAAGCGGGATGGGATGGAGGTGGAACAGTCGCCTGGACTTGAGCCTATCTTTCCTACATATTCAAAGAGAGGAAGAGTTACTTTAACCTTCGTATCTCTTACCATCAACATAGAATTTACACAAGAGAGATATTCCTACTGAAGGCCCTACATAGCTGGCTCTTGTCTCGATTGATATACATGTCTCTGTGAGAGATACTGTCTCCCACTTCGTCTCAAGGTTTGATACGAAGAAAGTTTCGACACCCGCCTTAGATACATTTCCAGACAATTTGGTGAAAAATGAGAGAGAATAAAGATACTACTGAAGGAAAAACCATTTGCCAATAATGATTTGCACGAAACAGCTTGAAAGTCTTTATAAGATAATAATATTCAGCTGCATTATTCTTTTTTACCTAAGATAGAACATGACTTATAAAGAAATAGTATCGTAGCCTAATCAGTACTCTGCAGGTTATCATATTTTAGTTATATTATTCTTATCATTTAACGTGAATGACACGCATCCTGTAAAAATATATATATATAAAAAAGGCGACTGCTTAAGATGGACTTGGTATTCTCCTCATGATCAACGTCTCCAAAAAGTATAATGTAACACCTAAATATGTCCGGTCAAGGGACCTCGCGTATTGATATAGTACCCGACAGACTCTCGAAGTCCCTATGGGAAAACTGACCTAGGAGGGAAACCTTGGCAACTTTATCATGCCTCTTCATCAACCAGAAAAAAACCCGAACTCGAGAAACACCTCGGGGGCAATAAAGATACCCCAGCCTTGGTGGGAACTAAGTTCAGGAAGAACCTGAAGAGAAAAAGATGATAAAGGAAAAAAGAAGAAAATGTAGATTATTCCCCTACCTGACCTTGTCTGTGGAGAAGATAGTAAAGTTCTTTGGCTGTTTGGGGTTAAGGAAGGAAAGGGAAAAAGAGGAGAGGAAAGAATCACTGATTCTTTTTTTCGTGTTGTTGTTGCAAGAAACCTTTATGATGCGTTCCTCAACCTCAAATTAACACCCTTGATAAATATACGTTAGTTCATAATCTATTTCTTTCGAGAGATTATCCACCTCAAGCATTTAGATAAGAGAGGAGGTGACTTCAGCGACCGGGGGAACCCCTGGATAGGTCTGTGTGTGGGACCTAGTTGTGGATAGGGAGCTGTAGTGTCGGTGCATTACACATGACAGCTAGAGAATCGAGGTGAGCCAGTGGTATGGCCTTTCTTCGTCTATTCCTGGCGCTACCTCGCTAACACGGAAGACGGCGAACACCTATGGTTTAAAAAAAGGTAGAAGTGAGCTAAAGAAAAAAAGATGTCATATATAGCCTCAGCAGCAGATACGAATCCGCTTTAAGAACATCCGAGGAGATGAATAACAGTTCAGACGATGGGTACTGTCCAGACTACCAGAGCTCTCGACCCATGGTCGTACGGGATGGCCCTGACACACACACCATAAGTACAGCTCACCAATGGACGCCACACTTGTGACAAGACTGCCCGACACCATCCCTCCTCCTTCTCGCCCCGTGTGTGACGGAGGTGTTATCAGTTCCATCGATAAGCTGATGTGGTTATCATGAACTGGAGGGAAAGTGAATGTGGAGTAGTAACATTAGACTTGATCCGAGGTATGACATTCAGCTGATGATAAATACCTTACGATCATGACCATCCTGAAGGAAATACAACCACGAAATTTAGCAGTTCCACCTAGGACTCAAATTCCCATTCTAGAAGTCAGGAGGACGAAGTAGCGAGGGAATTATGAAACAACCGCTGTGAGGAGGGACGATTCCCAGCTCACTATGAAAATCCATAGTAAAACGCAAATAGAATCGAATATGTTTTTGTCTACACTAAAAATATTAAAAGAAAAAAGCCATCTGAATATTCGGGAATCGGAAGTGTCCGTTTGTGTACAAAGAACTGTCTGCTGCCAAATACACAGAAAAGACTTCTTTTTTTTTTGTGTTAAGTTTCTCAATCGTGGTGACGGGCTACAAGACTTGGGGGAGGGGGAGGAGGTCAGAGGTCATGAAATGTCATGGTTTAAATTTCGTCTTTCAAAGGGAAGGCAGAGCACTTCCTGAAGTGCAACTAGATGGGAAGAGAGACGGATGTGGGTGATATATATAGGCGCTCAGACATTGAATATTTGACCCTTTCTCTTGAATGGCTCCACTCTAAAGATATCAAGCGCTATTTTACTCATCTAATGCTTCTTTACTTTCGTCTTACCTCGAAACTCCTGAGAGAGAGTTGAATTCGACGCTTGAAGCCAAGATGTGACTTTATTCTGGTCAGATTTCTATGAGGGAAGCTCATAGTCCATGAGATGAACAATATCCTTTTTGATCCACAGTTCAAACGACAGAGACCTCTGGCGGGAAGACTCGGGAGCTTGGGTTAGGTCTGTGCTCCTACACCGTGACAATCTCTACAGCTCTGTATGTTGGATCTATCCAAGACGGTCATTCGCTAGAGGGTCGAAAATAGTTTCTTTCGGTTCCTACTGGCTGACCTCTGGGGTTGTTGTTCACAACAAGCGAAGCCAAGGGTTCCAGAGTATCTGTATCATGTTTTCTCTGAGGATGTTTACGAGAGGAGAGGCAAGGTCTTATATCAAGAACCCAGGGTGCTCCTCCTACAGGAAGGAAAGCAAAGAATGGGAAGAAATCATTTTCCAGTTTATATTCCATCACTGTAGAATATGAACGAATATTCTCTCTAATTAAGAGGGTAATTGTGGTTGACGTTTTACGAGAATTTGGGGACACAAGTGATCCAATCATAATGACTACATTTGGCAAAGAACTATATAGGACTGGAATTATCAATCGGTTAAGAGAGGTGACACATTGTCGGTAAAATGTTTCTCCAGACTTCATTTCTGACACACAACCTTGGCAACATCTGTCACAGGTTTACCATAGCCTTCATGGACAGCGAGTTCAGCGAAAGACGAACGAAAATGGATGGTCTACTAAGAATAACACTTACAAATAAGACAAAAGAAAACCCGGTAAGCAAAATGATCTACACTTGTTATGGAAGTTGATAAATATTTGAAGAAAAAGATGTAATAGATTACCTTTCTGCATTTGCGATGGAAGTTGATAAATATTTGAAGAAAAAGATATAATAGATTACCTTTCTACATTTGTTATGGAAGTTGATCAATATTTGAAGAAAAAGATATGATAGATTGCCTTACATAACCTTTGAAAGATATTAGGGAAGATAAACTGAGTTTATCCATACCAAGTAGATAAAATGGCTTTGCTCACCACATCAGCGTCACTTAAAAAGCAACCTATACAATACTCATTATCTTATTTACGATTATTAGCACTTACGGTCTATACGTAGAATTAATCTAGGAAGACAGATGGATATAGAAGCTACTATTTAGGCTGGAAGGAACTATACTAACGTAAAGAGAACAGAAAACAGGAAACGATTTTCTCAATTATTGTACTATGTTGACCCCAGCCCAAGGAGGATTCATCCACACTATCTCGAGGAAACAGACGAACCGACTGAACCTGACACGAACCAGAAGAGAAACAAGCTGATATTGAGCTGCCCCCCGACAACCTCACAAGATCTACGATACCTCCGTCTTGTGGAGGAGAGGAGCTCGCTTGTGCGTCTGTGAAGTCAGATGATCCGAGACTGGTTCGAACTCTGGGGTTCATATGATTACGTCCCCAATGCAGCGACAACAGAAACCCTACCCTCACCCCTGGAACGGATCTGGAAAAGTTCATTACCATGGAATAGTCTTCCGAGACTCAAAGGAATCATTTGGGAAAAGGCAAAGAGTACAAGGACCGAGAATAGAACAACTAACCAGAAATCGAGATGATATGCGACTCGGAATCATAAGTGTGGGAAGCTCTTTTCATTCTAAACTATACACAAAGACCGAGTCTAAAACAGGAGGATGAATTAGAAGACTTGAGAATAATGAATACCTCCCACGTATTCCCTGCGTGTTGGAGAAGGTGTGTTGGATTATTCAGGTCCGTGATGGAGGAGGGATGGACACGAGGCGAAGACGGAAGAACAGACTGGGTGTGTGTGGCTGCCACAGATGTGTGGTCAACATCGTGCAACTCTAGATGTGGCAGCAGGCAGCAGGCACAGGCTGTACGAAGCAAGAGGCAGCAGGCTCAGCCGTAGGACGCTGAAGGCAGGAGGCTCAGTCGTAAGACGCTGCAGGCAGCAGGCTCAGCCGTAGGACGCTGAAGGCAGCAGGCTCAGCCGTAGGACGCAAGAGGCAGCAGGCTCAGCCGTAGGACGCAAGAGGCAGCAGGCTCAGCCGTAGGACGGAACAAGCAGCAGGCTCAGCCGTAGGACGCTACAGGCAGGAGGCTCCGCCGAGGAACGTAGCGGCTTATCGTTAGAGAAGACTGGATTATTCTGGAAGAAACCCCCCCCCCCCCCTTAAAGGATCTCACTAATGACACAAAAGACTGAAACAGCTGACGACCACAGAGCGAGCACTGGCACACTCAGGGAGAGACACACACATCACCTCGGACTACTAACGCTTCTTTATCACAGTTCAACAAGTGAGGAACATAAACTGCCCACTGATACACGCTATGACGACCTATGGTTTCATCCAGTGTTCAGTCGCGCATTTAGTTAAGCCTCGGTGAGGTCGACTCGCTTGTCTTCTTCTCATACCAAGTCCCTGAACTGATTGCAAAAGTTACTACGATTACTATGTAGGTCACCCGACAATATTCAGCGTTGCTGTATTTTTCTCTCTTCTTCTCTCTTTCACTCTGCCTGTGCCCAAGACTGTCTTAGAGATTAGTTATATCTAATCTCTTACCTCTCCATAATTTTCCTTGGTTATCTGTTGCGTTTAGATTAATCCAGAGTTCATATATTAATGGTACTAGTTTGTTGATCTAGTCAATTCTCCCCCCGTCTTAATCTTCCATACTATTTGTAAGATAAATGTTAACTTATAATGATAAGACCTTCCACGTCTGAATGACTCCAGGCGAGAACCGTCAGCAGTAATTTCATTTTCGAAGACGTATGAATATCTGAAGGAGGTCCACACGTGTGGCTCTGAAATGAAAACTAAGCAACGCTCGTCTACGTCTGGAGCTACAGCGGAGGTAGGGCGTGGGGCACTTCCCAGGGGATATCAACTTACAGATTCCGCGAAAGGTTTATGAATTCGTGTTCCACAATATCAACAGGTGACGTATATCAACTATGCAGTCGATATCAAATGATACTCTAATTATTAACTGTAATTAGAATATGGTTGTGATTATAGCATTACCTGAGTAGATATATCAACACAAGGAGCAACGGTATATCTTCGCGTGTTACCTATAAACATTACTCGATATACCTGTGTTCTGCCAGACCCCCGAGAGCTGTCGATTTGTTTACAAAATCACAATAGAAAACGAGGGTTTATAACGTACGATAAACCTAACCTGACCAACACCAGGAACTGTATAGCTTCACGCTTGGCGGACGCCCGCTGCAAATTTCAACGGGATTGGATTCTTATGAGATTTATGCCGGCGGTATTTTAGGTAGTGTACAATATTCTCCATTAAAATTCATGTCAAAGAATTTAGCATCAGCCGCAGCTTTTGCAATATATATTTATATATATTTTTATATTTATTATATTATCATATATATTTTGCTTTGTCGCTGTCTCCCGTGTTCGTTCGTTGTTTTACTGCAATTTCTTTCTAGCTTCAGTGGTGTATACGTTGTCTGGAGTCTCCTAACACTGGATGATATGGACACCTTCTCTACTTTACCACATGTGTTTAGCTTTGGCCACTACCCTACTCCCAGTATTAGGGCATCTGTGGGTCCTGTTCATACAGGCTTTCTTACACGTCCTCTTTAGATTACTGAATGTCCCATTGTAGCTGTAGGATAGATGAGGACTCTGCTTCTATGTGAGGACATGCACACGTCGCTCCTCGGGCTGAGAGATGAGAAATGCGCATCTCTCTTCAAACTGCTCGGGATATTATGATTGATCTGTCATCATTCTTATGAGACTACAGTCTTCATCAAAATACTTGGATGACAGACTCGAAAATGTCTTTAGATTCAAATGACATATTGGTTTGGACAATGATGTAAATATGAAGGAAAATGTGAGTTTGTATCTGTTTCTGTCACAGGTATTGTAATGTGTCCTTCATTCTTCATCATACCAAATTCAGATCACCATCTGTCCCTCTCATGTTTGAACTCACCAGATTAATCTCAAGTTATAAGCGCCGTAAGTAGGAAAGGTCAATGTGTTTGGTGTGGGAAAATCTTCAGCCCAAAAAAGCTTATCTTTTTAGCAGTCTTCTTAATTTCTGGAATACCTTAAAATCCTCTTCATTATTCGGTAAAAATCTACGTAACAGGAAAGTTATTGAGAAGAATTCACATAAGTGTAATTATCGTTCCACTAAATTTTTGTTCTTCACGAGTTTCTCTTTATTTGTGGATTTTAATAGGATTCTGTTGGACGGGTAATTAGCTAAAGTTTTAACTTCGAGACTGGCAAAGGGAGGCCTCCCCTCAGCCTGGTGAGGGAGGTCGGCCCTTAGCCATGGTGAGGTAGGACGGCCCTTAGCCCTGGTGAGAGAGCTCGGCCCTTATCCCTGGCGAGGGAGGACGCCCCTTAACCCAGATGAGGGATACCAGCCCTTCGCCTGGTGAGGGAAGGTGGCCCTTACCCCCTGGCAAGGGCAGAGTGGCCTTCAGGATTGTCGGGGTAACCAAGTACTTGGAGGTCATCATAAGACGTTTACTAGATCACCCTCAGACGTAAACCAACGCGTGTAATCATGACGATATTTGTTACATGTATCTGTTACAACTCCGATGGTTCTGTCAGCTGTAGCATAATACAAACATCAAGATTTACCCAGTCCAGGGTTATTCTCTTTGCACGTAAATACCACGAAAATCATCTGGTTTTCTAGATATGTTATAGAGACAGAAATCGCAGCTGTGAATTACATCAGTAGCTCACTCATCCGAAATTTTGAAAATCAGTTCATTTTTGCTTGTCTTAGCGCTGCTACAGAAATTCTAAATGCAATTCGAATGGGAAGATTTGCATATATTCATTAAGACAAAACGTACCTTAGCCTGACACGTATCAGGTTAAATCAGATTAAGCAACATTTTGATAGTTAAGATTAGTCGTAT
>JAUTXX010544020.1:0-10546 GCA_032273605.1 Panulirus laevicauda | reverse complement strand
CCCGCCCGACCGACCGCCCCCCCCCCCCCCCCCCCCCTCTGCCATATCCTGCTTTTATCACTCTGGACGACGACTAATCAAGCTGAAGGCAACACGTCCATAACATCATCAAATCTCCACAGCCTTCGACGACTCAAGACACTTGGGACTCAGCGTGGCTGAGAACTAATGGTCATCTATACATCTTTCATACTCTTCCCTAACCCACCTGTGCCTCGCCTGCAGGTCTTCCTCCCTCTCCACCTATACCATAGACGCAGAAATGGGTAGGCTAGATCATCCTCTGTTCCTCTTACACCATCCAGCATGGGCCGTTCAACACACTGAAGTCCTCCCAGTTCTCTCCAAGCATCACGTTTGATAGTTTGATAAGACGTTACGGCACCAATTTCCTCACCATCACCTCCTGCCATCAAAGACCCTCCATCCTAGAGTTGATCTGGCACCACAAGAGCATCGAGCTCCTGCATACCGCTACAAGAAGAGCCCTGCCATCCCAGCCTGTGTAAACATCATCAACAGCAAACAACCTGCCAACCCCATGTTAGTGTAAAGATTGGAACCTTTTCATACACCTACTACGTATTGTGTATGTATTTCCTTACGACTTAAGCCTATGGCTGCATTAATTCTAAGAGTCATTAATATAATAATAATAATACATTATTAATACTATTACTGTATAATGTACTACATGACATCCGGCCTAGAAAAACAAGGTGCACTTCACCTGGCCCGCCACTGTGTATGTGCCTCACACCCACACCTCCGACCTTCCTCACCTGACCAGCACTTCACCTACACGGTAACCCCTTCAGCACGACGGTACACTCCTTCATCACGACGGTACACTCCTCAAGTTAGAATTATGCAAAACATATGCTCTGCATTTGTACAGGAGAAGTGGCTACAGTGCTACACACACCATCAGCTGCTCCGCACCTGCTCAAGCGGCTATTGCTCGAGTTATGTTCACCATCATAATCTCAGCACCTCCCCAGGAGGCCCTAGCTCCACTCATGTTATACACAGCAGCTTTCCTAACGGTAGACCACTCCTGTAAACAGCCAGTCCTTACGTCAACAGTTTATAATGGTGGTGAAGATGATGGCTAAGGCGCTGTGATGACTAATATGACGATAATCATAATGATGATGACTGAAAATCATGATGGTCGACGATAATGACAGAATGCTGTTAAATATTTCACTAACAGGTGATGCGAGTGGTGACAACGGTAGACTGTAACCGAGTGATGGTGAACTCTAGCGATGATGATGATGATGCCAACCTCCACATGGATCCCCTACAACCCGTCAGGCAGGCCAGTCAGGAGCAGCAGGCCAGTAAGAAACAGCAGACCAGAGGCAACCGGGAGCAGCAGGCCAGTCAGGAGCAGCAGGCCAATCAGGAGTAGCAGGCCAGTCAGGAGCAGCAGGCCAGCCAGACGCAACAGGAGGCAGACATGGCCCCAGGCCAGAGCAAGGATATCCGGTCCACGCCGGTGCACAACCCCTTCATTAAAGGCGCCCAATATAACAGGACCTCCAGATGGTTCCCAGCTTGGTCTGCCACAAACGTGGGAACAATCTTGTGGTTTCAGTTTCCTTAAGGAAATGTGGTTTGGCCGAGACACCCAGGGTGGAGGGGTGAGGGAAGTGGGACACAGGGGAGGTGGGAGAGGGAATGTTAAGATCGGAGTAAGGAAGGGAAGGACAGAAGGAAGAGGGAGGTAAGGGAGACGGAATGGAAAGCAGCACCGGCTGAGTCACGTGTCCGGGAGAGTTTATGTCCATAGTGCTAATTCTGCCATGTCCATAGTCCCACTCCCGCCATGTCCACAGTGCCACCCTTGCTTTACAACGATAACTCTACCATACTCAACAGTATCATACACACTAAGCCACTACGTCGCAGGTGATACAGTACTTTGGGAGTAATCACACTTTCCATCAAATCTGCACCTAATAAGATTTGCAAATTTTTTTTTCGTTTCTTTAAAGTCAAAGGGACTGTCATAATACTCCCCTTCGAGACAAGGTCTTTCATGAAATACTGAGAAAGCTAGAGACAGGAAAATGAAGAGATGAGAAAGGAGAGGAAGGAAGGAGACAGCAGAGAGAGATACCAGGCAAGAAAGAGCACAAGGAAGATAAAAGAATCCAAGGTGGGAGGAGGGAGGGTTTTGCTGTGAGGAAAGACAGCCATTCACTTAACTAGTCCAATCACCAAACCAAAGGAGACATCCAGGAACACACACACCACACCAATAATGAATGGAGAACAGAAAAATTTTCCCATCACACAACATAACCAACACCCACTACGTCAACAACAACCAACTTGGTTATCACCATCACAACATTACCTATACCTACTACGTCAACAAAAAAGCAAAAGAGTTTAGTGACTACTGAGGCAATGCTCTTGAAGGATCAGGGACACCAATAAGATAGTGATCTTGGAGCAGGAGCACCAATACGGCAGTAATCTTGGTGGTGCTGGAGCACCAATACGGCAGTAATCTTGGAGGAGCTGGAGCACCAATACGGTAGTGATCTTGGATGAGCAGGGACACCAATGCGGCAGTAATCTTGGAGGTGCTGGAGCACCAATACGGTAGTGATCTTGGATGAGCTGGGGTACCAGTAAGGCGGTAATCTTGGAGAGCTCGTGCACCTGCACGGTAGTGATCTTGGAAAACCGGTGCATCGCCATGCC
Organism: Panulirus laevicauda; assembly: GCA_032273605.1. Lineage (NCBI taxonomy): Eukaryota > Metazoa > Arthropoda > Malacostraca > Decapoda > Palinuridae > Panulirus > Panulirus laevicauda. Next base: position 7,825 of record JAUTXX010544020.1, on the reverse strand, counting down.
AGGTGGCCAACTGGGTGGACACCATGACCAGTACCACGCAAATTCCAGCACACAATGAACGTTTTTCACTATTCATTAAACAGTAGAACTGGAAACCTTTGGTTAGATTCAATTGCATAATTCAAAACGTTTGCTTACATTCTATATTAGAACTTCAAACGTTTGTTTATATTCGACCGAGAAACTTGGAAAGTTTGTTTACATTCGACTGAGGAACTTGAAACGTTTGCAAGTTACATTCAACATGAAAACTATAAAAAAAAAAAGTACACACAGGTAGAGCTCAGTCAGCCGGGTGAATAGGATGTAGCCTTATACGATGCTGGTGACCAGCTGAAGGAAATAGCCTACAAGTGATATCATCATCCCCCTCAACCCAAACGCCCTCACTTGTTCCCTTCAATATCCTTGTCTTGCATTCAACGGGTTACCGTGACCCCTTGGAGCACGGCGGTACATCCCTTTGGCATAATACAATGACCATGAATCTGACCCCTCAAAGGTTAAGGTCATAGTCAGGCTACCATACCAAGGGGCTGTATCATAGTTTCCAGGTACGTAGTCTTGATCAAAAGGTTCAAATCTCCCTAAAAATACATACACTCAGTAACCACACTAAGTAACGCTGGAGAACCATTTTTCAAAAGGAAAAAAAAAAAGTTGCCTTGCCTGCGGAGCAAAGGACCTGGTATCCAACACAAAACTGCTTCACACGACGCTGAGCACACAACTTACTCAGCAGCTGCCGCCAACACACCCACAGTGGCCTCTCCTACACCATACGCCGGGAGGACCAGGTGTATTCTACACTAACATGACCCCCCCCCCCCCAATCCCGACACCCTAGTACTCGGTCCACTATTTCATTCATCGACAAGGGAGAGAGAGCTATTATTTCATCTTCACAGCCTGGGTCCGCTTGCATTCTATGCGCTATTATTCCCGTCGACGAGCTGGCTGGCATTGGTTAGGTGAAGGGGAGAAAAGCAAACACATCACCACGCCAAGGGTATGTGACCACATTAGGCAAGGCTACCACAATGGGCCTACCACAAGTAAGTATTCTAAAAGCAAACATATATTTATGATAGGTACGGCTGACATATATACATATACAAACTCGCAAGCGAGGCGACACGTGTGAACTGACTGCGACACTACCAAAAACCGTGACCAGCCGAATCAAGGCTCTATACACATGTGGCCCGCCAACGCAACACTGCTAAACCAAGACTACTACTATACACATGTGAACAGCTGTACAGGGGCAACATAAGTGCCAATTCTTATATCAGGTCAAAATAACAACAGCCCTCAACCAAAATCATTCTTACATATACTTTAACAAATAATGCAAAGGGAAACAACAGCCATCAACCAAAATAGCGCATTAAGATTCAAATCATTCTTGCATATATTTAACAAATAATGCATAGAGATACATGGCAATATAAATATGCTACACATTTTAAAGTTGTAATACACACCAAGCCATAACTCGCAATATATGTACAATACTAGATAATTGCTACAATCAACTACACACACACACACACACACAAAGAAAAGTCATTTCAGTGTTAAAGAGTACGGTTTTAGGGAAAAGACATCACTGAAACACCGCAGAGATTCAACAAGTTCTCCAACAAAAGGGGAAGGCTCGGTGGACTGTTTGTCCCCGACTGCAAAAGCATTTGACAGTGTACCGCATGGGAACATGATAAGCAGGTGGACCATCCGGAAGAAATAAAGGGTAAACTCCTTCAATGGAAAGAGGACTATCCAAGTGGAAGGGAAGAAAGGAAGCATGTAAGGGAAGCATTCTCCAAATAGGTTGAGGTGACCAACAGTGCCACAGATTGTGTTCCTGGGACTATAATCTTGCTGATCTATGTAAATGACTTGATGGAAAGAATGGTCTCTAACAAATATTTTTGCAATTGATGCAGAGGTCATGAGGGAAGTGAAGTGTGAAAAGGACTGCATTAACTTTTAAGAGGACCTACACAGACTTCAAAGTGTGTTGGACACATGACTGAAGAAATTCAACCCGAGCAAATGTATAGTAGTAAGGATGAGGCAGTATGAGAAGGTCGCAACAAGATAATTATTCTGCAGGAAGAGGAGGCAGTATGAAAAAGCCTCAATGTGATTATCATCCAGCAAGAAATAAACATAAAAATTCTGTGCGTTAGAAGGACTTGGGAGTAGGTGAATGATAAGAGACAAACCATCATCTGGTAAATATCAAAATAGTTTTCGAGGATATGGATAAGAAAATATTCAAAATGCTATTCATAACCTAAATAAGGCCAAAACTAGAATATGCTTCTCAAGTTCGGTCAAAGCACCAAAAGAGGCACCATAGCTAACCGAAAAGGTCTTGAGAAGTGCAACAAAGACAGTACCAGAATTAAGAGAGCCAAGTTACAAGGGAAGGGTTACAGGCTTCAAATTTGCCCACCCTGGAAGAGAAAAGAACGAGTGTTGAGTTGATCACAACCTCTAAATCATTAAGATGGAAAAAATGAGCAGTTTTGCAAGTAAAATAGGGACATAGCAACCTGAGGACACGACATGATATTAGGCAAGAAACTGATAATAGAAAATTTACAACGTAATTCTATCCTTTAAAAGTAGTAGATAAATGAAACATTGAGAATATGGTTAATGCAGATAGTATATAAAAATTCAAGAAGTTGTATGACAGAGAATGTTAATTAAACCCTCTTGAGTGTAAAACTTCCTCCCCAAATAATATAAAGAGGTAATTACACAAAAACTGTAAAAGGCAAGGTGGTCTTATGACTTAAAAGTGAAAATACCAGCCATCACTGTAACTACTGTCAAAGCCATTTAGCATTTTGGGGGCAAGGTAAAAGTAATAATTCTGGAATTCCATTTATATACATCCAGTCTCAATTCTAATTACATTCTTGTTTGAAGGACTATTCTTTCCTGCTTTAGATTAATCAGTGTATACATAAATAATAAAGAATTATAGGCATTATAAATTATTTTAAAGTGAATGTAATTATATAATCAATTATAATATTACAAACACCAGTGCTGGTACATTACAGAACAACAAAGATAACAAAAAGATTCATATCTAATACTGAATTCCTACCCTTCATTGTCACTTTCAATTTCTATGTAATGGCAAGTCACACTACAACTGTGAATGTCTTTGCATTCAAATGACACATGAGCAGTCTGGCCAAATTCCCTGCACCCACATCCTCTCATGTCAAAACCACATTTGCAGAAGCAAAGAATGGCCTATATAACAAGCAAACAAAAATGTTTAACAAAATACATTAAACCACTCATTTTTCATGTTCTTTGTTTAACATATGGCTTATGGTACCTACAATCCCAAGCTGTAATGTGCGAGTTTATGTCCGGAATACACAAGAGCCCTAACTACTCTACTGTCGATTCATAAGAGTATTAAACACAAGAGACCCTCAGCCCGCCTCAGTAACTAGCCTTAAACACAACTCCAAAGTCCATGTGGGTACTGACCAAATGCATAATGTGTGTCTACCTTTGTACAAGATACATAATGCCTGCAGCCCATCTCAGTATCATGAAATATATTACTGAATAGTTCATAAACAAGTGTAATTATCCTGCATGCTATGTTTATGTACCAAATACAAAGGAATGAAAGTAATTATGGGACATGACAGGAGCGGGGGGCTGGAAATCCTCCCCTCTCGTCTTTTTTTTTTTTTTTTTTCAAAAAGAGGGAACAGAGAAGGGGGCCAGGTGAGGATATTGCCTCAAGGGCCCAGTCCTCTGTTCTTAATGCTACCTCGCTATCGCGGGAAGTGGCGAATAGTATGAAGTATGACAAAGGACCCTCTGCCTACCACATTAACTTCCCTCATATTCACCTACACTAGAGTTTGTCAAATGCCTGTGATGTTTTGCCCATGCTTTACAAAGTTGGATAGTAATTGATTGACTTATTTTTTCCCATCCAAACTTATAATTTCTCACTAAACGTACATCAACTGCAACTACTTTTTAAGGATCCAAGCCAAACCTTTCAAAATTCAAGAGATGACCAAGTAATAAAAACAGCTACTTCAATCCAAAGCAGACCAAACTTGATATGAATTAGCATTAAAATTCATTCAGATTTTCACAGGAAAACTCTTTAAAATCATAAAATACACACAAGAGAAATGATTCCTTATATTAGAAGTGAATACTTATAATTTATGCAACAGAGTGCTTATTACTTACATGTCCAGCCGAAATAAATCCCTAAAATTTCAGGTCTAAGATCATAAAAAGTGAGAAAATATAAACTTCAAGCACCCTTCACACTTAACTTTCTGCATCTCTCATTCTTACATGCAATTGTTTCTACATCCTTCATCTTTCAAAATTTAATGTTCACAATTATATTCAAATTCAAATTACTACCCACTCTAAGAATAACAAGGCTGCAAAATTATAAAATGTGAAACATTAAATAAAATATCAAATAACTCAAATAACAATCAACGAAACAATGGCCTATCCTGACTGCCCTCAACACAAACAACTGTCATCTATTACACAGGCAGATTCTCCATCTGATGCTCCAAAGGATATACACCCAAATTTCCAATGTCTGGGCTTCTAAGATTCCTGCAAAAATGGTGCACAAGTCTCTCATGGTTGCCAAAGCATCTGCAAGTCCCATGTAGTTTCAGAACATTCGCAACACATTTTCCATATGCTGCTGTACCCTAAAACTTCCCATGATTTTTCCCATTTGAGTTCAAGGTGACAGCGTTCCATGCCTTTCTACGTTATTTCCATCTCATCCAATCTAATTCTACCCTTATAATGGTGTCGAACAAGCTTCCTAGTAACTGCACTGTGTGTAGTGGTACACAGATGTCAGTATACTTACTATGAAAAAACATACATTTCACAAAAATTAGGTAAAGGGAAGTCAGTGCATACTGAAACCAAGCAATATGGAGTCACAAAAACTAGATAAAAGGAAGTCAGTGCAAATTGAAACAGAGCAATATGGAGTTTGTAAAACCACCATGCAAGATAACAAGGAACAGGAAATGCTGATGAAGTTTTGAATGGTGATTTGCACTAGAATACTACATATCAAGATCGGCTTGCTTTGATAAGCCTGTGCGCAAGTGGTTTCAATATAATCACCGTAAAGCATAAATCCGTTTGGGTCACTTTTGCGAATTCTAAGTACAATAAATTAACTTTTCTTAAATGTATGGTATGTTTACATAAACAGATCTTCCATCCAAATATATCCAAATTTAGCAGGGTATGGATTTAGTATTTTTAAGATTACAGACACTGATCTTTCAAAAGGGTCTTCTGGATTTTAAATGGTATTTGTAATATATGTAAATATATACTATATAAAAATCTAGAAAAACAGCAGTTCATTTATACTTAACGAAAGTCCTTGTTTCTACTCCTGACAAGAGAAAAGTCATGCAATTTCATAAAGATGAGGTGCTAGGCACTGGATGCTTAGCAATACCATTACAAGGGCAAAACCCACAGAAAGAGTATAGTAACAAAAGTAAAACAAGTATGGGCATGACACCTATACTTCAAACTTCAGACTCCCATGTGCCATTAAAGCAGTAATCTTGAATGCATGGCCGATCAGATTTTAAACTATTCTAGACCACAGTATGCGTGCTTTGACTGGAGATCTTCTTGTATAACAAAAATAGCATGTAAAAACAATATCAGGTATACAAATTCCCAAAATTAAAGTTGGGAAATGTTTAGATCTCATTCTTTGCCGGACAAAAAGGTCACTACACAGCATGTTTTCTTCATGTAATTCATTACAAAATGAAAAGGCCTACCATTTCATTGCTATAAACAAATTTCTTTTCATGACACAGTCACTCTCAAAATCAAAACAATGGCAATCCGAGTACCCAAGTACAAAATGTATAAAAAAAGCACTTCAGAAGGGCAATTTTTTACTCAAATGCATTGAAAAAATGGAGAGGAAATAAGGAAACTCATGGCATCTTGACTTTTCGCTTAAAAATTTGAATTATCATTATCATACTTTATCGCTGTCTCCCAGATTAGCAAGGTAGCACAAGGAAACATGAAAGTATGGCCCAACCCACCCACATACACATGTATATATATATACAAGCCCACACACGCACATATACATACGTATACATTTCACCGTATACATATACATACATATACAGGTAATTTCAGCATTTTCGAGAAACCTGTGAAAATGTAAAGAACTACCCATCAACTAACAGGCATTTCACTATCATGTAAACTACTACTATCCAATGCCATATGATTGGTAAAAATTTTACAAAAATTACCAAACATCCAGTACTGTATCAATTGTTTCAAAATTAAAAAAAAAAAAAAGATAAAATAATCACTTACTACTCTACTAAGTTCTGTATCGGGGGACAACTTACAAGTAAAAAAAAAAAGTAAATTTCAATCATAACCATAGAGATCTTTTCATGTTCAATAAATGCGAGTATCAGCTCATCTAATACGGTGGTACTAGCTAATACTAGTCCATTTTCTTTTCACACCAAAGTACATAGGAGGATGCAACAAAAGAGGAAGCATCTGCCAGACATCAATTAACATTAAACAACAGCTCCTACAGTAAACACAGTGAACAGGCAAACATTGATATCTGAGTAATCTATTGATATCTAAGTAATCTACAACAATGTGAAAGTAATTCACCAATGTAAAAAACTAGGAACAAATCGGGATTAGCAAACAGCCAAAATAGACATCAACAACGTCTAACAGGACGAGTACAATGTTCTTTGCATGCACAAAAGGATATGTATAGCAACTTCATTAATAAATCAATCATCAGTAGTTTTAGTATTATGTGGGCTTGAGGATAATGCAATTCTAAGTAGCCCACTTTATCACAGACCTATTCCCACACTAAAAGCTTGCAAGAGTCTTTGTAGCTATCTAGCAAATGATGGCTTATTATCAACGCAAAATAATTAGCATATGGAAACATTTGTAAATGCACATAAAAGCACTTTAACAGCCAACTGGATTTTTCATTCTATTACAGCCAACTGGATTTTTCATACTATTAACAAACAAGGCAACTTCAAAAAGAACCAGGCACAAATGCACCTCTAAATGCAAGCTTCTCCGAGAGCCACAATAAATATCCTCAACAACAACATATCTCCAAAGGGAGGGAAGCATGATAACCATCCTGACTCTTTTACTATCAATGAAACACATTTCTGAATACTGATGCAACAAAGCCTCACTCTACTACAAGTGATGACGGAAACAATGGAGATAAAAAAAATTGAGCGATGTTCCATGACCAAATGTGGAATTTCATTAAGTTAGAAACCAGTTTAATTTCCAGGTTAAACCTTTTCATTAAAGAATTAATTCCAGCAGAATGCAAACCATAGTTATGCATCTTATGCCAATCAGTCCTTCAGATGCTGCAAAACAATTTAATGGACATGTACGATATAATGTTTATGACCAAAGTTGCAAGTTAAAAGTAACTCCCAACAGCAGACAGATGAATGACATACATACAGACAGATACTAAAGAAGAACAGAAAAATCCCTATTCAACATAGACTGATACTGAAGATGAACAGAGTAGTCCTTAAGTGTCACCCACGATATGCTGCAAACACTTACATTACAGTTTAGTGTAATTTCTTTCATACTTGTTCACCACTTCCCATGTTAGTGAAGTAACACTAGGAACAGACAAAGAAAAGGCCTTATTTGCTCATCTATAGCCATCATAAATACTGAACCGAAA
>JAUTXX010544009.1:0-10547 GCA_032273605.1 Panulirus laevicauda | reverse complement strand
GTCAAACTCTCTCTCTATCTATCTATCTATCTCTCTATATATATATATATATATATATATATATATATATATATATATATAGATATAGATAGATAGATAGAGATATATATATAGGTTCATCAGAGTGTTTAGGCTGGGAATCTTTTGTCTATGAATAATAATATAAAATGTGTTAGTGGAGTAGAGTGGCAACTGAGTGGGGGTGTGGGGAGTGTGATCAGGCCGGCTCCCCACCCCAGCCCTGAGGGCCAGCAGCACCCCACCCCAGCTAAGCCCACACCCAGCCAAGCCAGCTTCAGTAACACTACCACCACGGTCATCCTCTGCTACTGACGTCCTCACTCCAGCCAGCCATCATGTCTCTTGAGGAGGTAAACGAAATCAACCATCATGTTGCCCTGTGTATATATATCAGGTTGTGTTCAATAGACTTGTTATGGGAAGCATGAGACACTAGCTGGGGATCTTTAGGTTGTACAGGCCAGGATTCAGGAATTGAGTTACCGGTAATTCACTGTCAAGTTAAAGTGATGGATGGAGGTTATGAAGGGTTAGGCCTTCCTCAGGAGGCAGGACACCTGCTGTTGGTCTTGTAAAATATCATTGTCTGGCGAGAGAGTAGGCCCGAGTCTGGTGGCCATTGATTTGAGAAACAAAGAATAACAGGAAATTTGCCAGTCATGTTGTCCTCCCCAGTCATGTTCATATATCATGTCTGGCCTCGTCATGTGAGCATCTGTTGCCGAGAACGATATAGTTTAAGTGATGAAATACTCCAACTCGGGTCATGTTAATGATGTATGTGAGACCTTGCCATATAGGGTGGCGGTCATGTGTGGTGTGGAGGTAATCAATGATGGCAGCATTCCTCATGGTGCAACATGATAACCTCCCAGCCACTGGAGCCAAGGACAAGTTTATATGGTACGTTTGTCTTCCTCGTCATGGTTAATATATAGCCTGGCTATGTCTCACTTACCATACAAAGAAATAGATTCTAGAAGTGAGGAATGTAGGTAGAATTAACTGTTTAAGACACCCGCATATTTAGTAATTCAGATTGTTTGTCTGATGGTTTTTGATGTGTACAATTCTGACCATCATTTCTGCTGCAGATCATTCATTACCTTTTTGATATATTTTCTTCATTACCTTTTGATGTATTTTCTTCCCATATACAACGATAATGTGGGACCCCAGTGAGAACCGGAGTTTTGAGTAGTGACTTAAGTAAGAAATGAAGGTAAGAATCGATGAAAGGAAACCAAAACTCAAAAAATATGATAAACCAAACCAAACTAAAGCTAACCTGACACCTTAACCTATCCCCGGCCTAATGTGGAAAAATTACTGTTTCAGCAATGATTTATCAACAAAAGTATCATAATTTCATAGGGAAGTAATCAGATGTGGGAGAAATGGTATAGAAGAAAAGTCATAGAATTGCTTTTATTACTGATTCCTAGACTTAAACTCCCATAATATGTTGGATGTCTAAAATGGTCACAATACCAGCATGTCCTAGGTGAATATATGCATTGGTTTACTGCTTTTCCTCCCTTCAGTCTGCAATCTTAAATCAGGCAAAAGGTGGGAGGATTAATAAGTTCTAGGAAAATGTGTGCTTAGAAGCAAAGAACTCCACAGAAGTATATATTGTACACTAACCCAGTTGGTGTGATAAGTGTAGCCACCCAGTGAGACCAGCTTTTGATAACTCACTGTGTGCATAATTTAGAGCATCATACTTTATGATAACATTTAAGCAATAGTAGTGAGGCTTACCTATACTTTATCACGGAAAATGTAGGAGCAGTATAAAAAGATTAAAGACTTTTGCATAATCAACAGAACCTTTTAAATCTCACTTAATCTTTAGTAACAGTTTATATTTCAGGTACAAATCTGCCAGCAATAAGTTGTGTCACTAGGGACCCAAGGACTGGCTGTTGCTGGTCAGGTTTGTGTTTATTAATTAGAATATTGTCCACCAACATAAAACATGGTTGATAGGGGTTTTGAAGGGTCTGCATTTCTTTTTCTCATTTTACAATTGCTTAACGTACTTTTGATTAACCATCCTTTCCTAGATATCTATAATGTTCACCGCTATCAACTTGTTTAATATTTTTTTCCCTGAACATGGTAATAAAAATGAAATGCAGAATACCAAAAAATACAAGGGGAATGCTGAAGTCAAATAAATTCATGGTCTACTACCTGAAATATTAGATATGGCAGTATTTCCTTTCTCTCTGTATTTTGAGAATCTTAATGATCTATCATTCCAAATTCACATCATAATCTTTTGGGATTAGTTTGACAGGAACTATCAAGTGTTATAACGATAGATAGAACATAGTGGTTTCGAACCAACCCTTGGAATTACGTTCCTATAGGATCCTGTGGTTGGCAATGTACAGGGCCTAAGAGAAATGGAGGTTTATGGTGTGTGGTCCTTGAGAAACACACCTGCAGGCCCATAATAAACACTTCAAGATAAAGAGTAAGGTGTTATACTACAAAAACAAAAGTACAAAGAAACAACATGCAAAACTAGAGCGTGGTTCCGTAATGTGATGGCAGTACTGATCACTGATGCTGTACTTGCTCACTCCCACACAGCAGCCAGCCAATTGTGCTGGATAAAAGGTTACCTCAGTGCTTGCCTTAGAAATACTGCCTGTTTTGACATGACCCCTGTCTCTCCTTAGAAATGGCGATCTGCCAGGGTGGGTCACAAGCAGCCAAGGGTCACACAATATTTGCCAGATATAAGGGTAAAATTTTGATCGTGCTATGGAAAACATTGATACTTAGAACTTCATGCCATTCTTGGTAAAATGGCATACATTATTCCCAGTGTGTACTCACAACTTTGGTTGGCAAAACTGTAGTATGCAAGAGACCTCTGTACCATTATAATTCACCATAAGTTGTACAGGTCAGAAAAATACGTATTTGGTTTTATTGAACTGGATAAATTAGGTGGTATTACGACTCCTGGTGAATTTTCATTAGCTTAAAAAGTACTTGTTGCTTCATCAAGATGAGCATGAAAGAGAAACATACTGTATAGATACTGAAATGCAGTAAACTGTTGATGTAAATACAGAGTTGATTAGTCTGCTGGGCCTCTGACTGTATTGCTGTGTATTTCATGGACATTGTTATAATCCTTCTGTATTTAGATGCATTTTGATACATTTAGTGTTTAGGGATACCTTTTATTAATGCTCAATATCATATTCGACAACTGTCTTTGTATTTACTGAACACATTTCCACTGCAGAACAGAATCATTTATCATCCCAAACTAGACCTTTACCCCTGATCACTGTTCAACCTAAAATGGTAATTTTTACTTTAGGAGCATCACAGAAATAACTATGGATTTGGAAGATGCACACATCACTGGACTCTCTAGTAGGAGTGATTTAAAAGTGTAGTAGCAAATTTTTTTTCCTTCCATAAAAGTAGTGGGCACTGATGACTCAGACATTATTTTGCCAACATTATTTTCCTTTGCACCACTTTTGAGTTGCATAGGTAAGAAGGATCATCATGAGATGGTCCACGGGTCAGAGCCCTCCAGCTGGGGATTAGGTAAAGACTGGTTTGACTTTTAATGCATTACTGTGCCCAGATAGAAAGATGGCATTGGGTATAAGCTTTCCTGTGATCTTGTTAGATAATTAAGGTTGTTATGCTCACTCTTTAGAATCAATGTGCATGAATTTTGATATTTTTCAAAAGATTTGTAATGAGAAAAGATGAATCTTGTAATCCTGATGGCTAGATAATGGATGTTGGCAGATTTGACCTTTCTTTGTCTGTTTTTGGCTCTACCTCGTTAACTTAGGAAATGGCAATCAAGTTTGAAAAAAGATATAACAGTTGAAATTAAGGAAGAACTGTAGTTAGCAAATATTTGACCCACTTGTGTCAGTTTGTCTACTGGGTAACAACAGTGTAAAAGTAGGGGGTCATTAATATATTTTATAGAAACGGTTACTAAAACCAGAAGTCACTGCACAAGGGAAAGCAGATATACAACTCATTTTCAGTTCCATCACAATCTTATTTTTTTCTACGGTCTAATTGAGCAGTTACATACAAAATAAAAAATTTGTAAGGGGGGGGAGCATGACTTCCAGTAAGTGCACAACAATATGGTTTCATAGAATAAATTTTGTACCGATTAGTATCAAACATAACCTCATCCAGCCTAGGTGAGACAGTGTAAGATTTGATGTGGGTTAAATTTTTCAAATGTTAGAGGACTGTGAGAGCAAATAAGGATGGGTGGCGTTGTGTAAGTTTAAGTAGGCTTTTTGTTAAAAGTTCACTTAAGCACTGCATTGCCATTAGGTTTGGATATTGAGTGATTTTGGTTTCCAATGCTTGTGTAGTGTTTAGAATGCACAGTGCAGTAACAGCTGTGGAGCGTGAGCATGCTTTTCAGTATTATATTTTGTCAAATTATATAAGACATGGTTTAGTATTGAGGGTATATGTACTATGAAAACTGTGGGGTTGATTTGTGTAAAATTAAGTAATGCATTTTTAATGAAATTACAGGACCTATGGAAATCTTACTTTGCATCACCTGTTAACCAGACTGATAGTAGAAATATATTTCCTCCCATGCTTGTTTGCTGTTTCATGCATTAACTTGCTAGTACCAGGGACAGACAAAAAGATGATACTTGCTCTCATCCACCCTCCACCTGTCATGCACAATGCACCAAAATGAGAAACAGAGAGAGACCAAAAAAATCCACAGCCAAGCCCTACTGACCTTCTTGTGGTTTCCCCTGACCTTCATATGCCATGGTTCATCATGTTGATAGCTCTTTACCACGTTTGTCCCACATTGCTCGTATTTGTTCTATCCTTACATGTTTAGTTCCCTGTAACTTGAAGCATTTTTCCCTCTTAAGCCTCCATCTCATCCTCTGTCTCCTGAACTTCTTATGTGTCCTCGTTATGATTTGTCTAAACCATTTCAGCACACTGTGCTCAGCTGTATAAAACACTCCACTTGCTACCACACTTCTCTATCATTCCTTTCTGAGTCAGTCTCTCATAAAATGTAATGTTCTCAGGCAGTTCCTGTCCAACACATCCACCCTATTTCATTACATACATTTAGGGTCTACAACTCTCATGAGCACAGCACTGTTGGAACTACAACACCATCAAAACATGCCCATCTTTTCCCTTGCAGACAGTGACCTCAACACACCTGGGATCTTTGCCTCTTTACCCACCTTGACATTTCCATCTGCCATATCCCTGGCCAGATATCTAAATAGATTTACTAGCTCTTTCAGCTTCTCTCCATTAAACAAACTTGCTCAAACCTGACTGTCTTTCACCTGTACTAAACCTCATTAAAGTTACTTTATTGATATGTACTCTCGGCATCCTCCTATCACACACACTCCCAAATTAGACTCCTGCTTCTGCAGTTTCTCGTTTCAAATTCATCTGTTGCTGGAATTGCATAGCCTTGCTCTGTGATATCTGTATGTTGACATATGACACTTAATGTGTGGTACTCTTATAGTTGTGACTGGCTTATTTCACCCAGATTGTTATGCATTACGATAAACTGTGTCTGCTAGGGAAATTAAGCAAGGTTATATTAGGTTCTGTTGATTTATTTAAGTGTATTACTTAATCTTACATTAACCCCACATTTTCCCTGATATACTAAGATTATTTTATATGAATAGCTCAATAAAACATGAAATTTTCATATTCTTGGTCCATTTGTTACTCTAAATACTACACTAGCATTGCAGAACAAATTCACCTGTTATCTAAATAGAGCTAACAACATCATGGAGTTAAAAGACTTACCGACATCTTTTGAATGTTGACACTTGCTAACCTCTCTTAACCCTTTGGCCACAAAGGTAGTTTCCATCTACATTCTCAGGTAGTTTGAATTATCTGGTAAAATATGAAAATAGTCATTATTTTATTATTCCTGCATTTTTATGAATACAAAATCATAGTTTCCATATCTTGCATTATTTTTTCTTAAAAACAGGAAAATAAAGTATTTCTGATGCCTTCAGATTAGCATAACTTCCTCAAGTGCAAGAGATTTATTGCTCCATAAAAGAAAATTAGAAGTGCTGTATTTAGAAGGGATGCTAACTGGCCCTGTGGCATCGGCTCATGAGCATTTTTCAGAAAGTTTATTTATTCATCATAATGACACACATGATAACAGACGAACTTTAAAGGATGCTAAAAACATAAAAAATAAAGTGCCAGATTTAAATTGGGGCAAAGCAGGCTTGCATTACCAGCGTTATGATACTATACACTGGAACAGCATACCTTAACATTGAGATGAACATAAATTATGGCAAATCTAAGGAAAACAAGATTACATGATAAAGTGAATTGCTGTGTGGATGGCATCAGCAGTGGTTAGAACTTTTAACTTGGCAGGGGTAGATGGCAGCACCTATTGGGTGCTAGTGACTCATATGACATCTAGAATGTACTTAAATTATGAGTTGAACAAAGGTAAAAATGAAATCAGTGTAAGGAGGGCATGAGATTATGAATGTTTTGTTTCATCCAGGAGGTTGTATGAACCTGGATTCATAAGGCCATTTTCTGATCAGGGAAGTGTCATCCAGTCGTATGGGCTATTCCAGTAGTTTTGCATATGCTGTTAACTTTGCTTATCACTGTGAACTGGAATAATCTGTAGTTTGGCTTGGCCTGATCATTGAGGCCAAAGGGTTAGAAGCAGTTAAACTGTTTTGGTACTTTGTTACAGCTGTTTATCATGAAATTAGTGTGTTAAAGTTATGAGTCTGATGATACTCGCGTAATGTGTTGGTGTATGTTGAGAACAGTATATTAGAAAATTAAGACAATGCAGTTTTCTCTCCTTTTTTCATATTTGATGAACAGCTGTTACATGGGTAGAACATTGAAGCTGAGGCTTGTGCACATGGCAGGTTTTAGCCCCAGTTTATTATTGATATACAGAATTTCATATTGAACATCATTTTTAAGATAGAAAGAACTACTGTGAAGCTTTGAGGTGAAATAATGTAAGGCAGAGTTTTTTATGAAAAATATTCAGACAACCACCATTTACCATCATTACTTTGACATATTGCCTTACTCAGTGTTATTCTAGACATATATTATCATAATTTCCCTCTGTAAACCTGGTGTGGACATGTTCATGTGTGATTTAAAGGTTAAACAATTTTGATTGGTGTCATGAAAATTTGCGGTTTTCTTGAAAAATGTGTTTATTAACTTTTATGGTAACTTGTCTTTATTTGGTAAATTTACCATCATTTGGTTATTATGTTGAACTCTGTTTTTCTTAAAATATTTTTTGTTTAAACATACTTTATTTAATACTTTATTTTTAAGTCCAGTTCATTATGAGTTATAAATAATCATTGTATCGTATAAAAAAATCAAATTACTTGCACAGTTTTAGTACATTTTGTGAAGCATCTAGCATACTGTTAGTATTTTTTTCTGAATGTTTTGAGATAGTTATGGGTAGGCTTAATGCTTACTTATGTTCTCGTGTATGTGTTTTTAAGGGGAAAGTGCAAAGTATGTGCAGATGCTGCCCTACTGATGACCTATGTGACTTACGACTATCCGTACATAAGACTGAAAAATGTAAATTCAAAAACGTGTAAATATTTAAATTATGCTTGGTCGGATGTCTGCCAGTGCTAACGGCTGTGTGCAAACGGTAGTGAATGTCAGATAATTGTGGGAATGTACATCACAGCATCTCTCTCGGTTCTTGGTCTGTTACCATTTGGTAAGCATGCATTATTCAAGTGAATAACAAATTTTTGCTCTGGATTAAACTATTTTTGTATTTAACCCCAAAGAAAGTGACAAGCAAGAGGAAAAAACCCATCAGATGTTGTTAGATCTGACAAGAAGCCGAAGAAGAAACTTGATTTGGAATTGAAGATGAAGGTAATCACCCGGTATGAAGGAGGAAAAACGACTGTGATTGCACATGATCTAGAGTTGTCCCATTTGACAGTCTCCACAATTTTAAAGGACAAAGAAAAAATGTGAAGCAGTGAAAGATGTGGCAGATATGAAGTTTACAGTAATAACAAAGCAATGACAGGGCCCATCCATGAAATGGAAAAGTTGTTGATGCTGTGGATGGAAGATCAAATTAAAAAAAACGTGTACCACTAAGCTTACTAACAATTAGTCTTTTTGAGACTTTGAAGTCGTGACTAGGTGAAGATTACCTTGGGAATTTCACAGCAAGTCATGGTTAGTTCAATAGATTTAAAAGATTTAAGTTGCACAATGTTTGAGTCACAGGTGAAGCAGCAAAAGCTAATGAACAAGTTGCCCAAAAGTTCATTGAAATTTTAGATAAATCAATCCATGAATTAAAATATCTTAAATAAAAGGTAAAAAGAAACTACAGAATCATATGATAGAGCTGGCTAATAAAAAACAAGATAATCATGATAGAAATTGAGGTGGATATTCAATTTCTGTGTGCCATGCTGACATATTTCTGACTTGCATCCATTTTGAGATCTGACCAGTTGGTCAGAATGTAACTCAGACGTATGTCGGCAGCATCTTTATATGCATTCTCAGATTTCTTATTTTTATATGAATAGGCTCATACTAACTAGAGGAAGAGGCTATGTAGTTGCCTTATGTCACCCACAGCTTTAAACAGCTTGCAGAAAAATCCTAAAGCCTGTTGGTTGCTTATAGATTATAATGGAAAGTGTCATAAACTGCTGAGACAGTGCAAAGTATTTCCACTCTTGTTTGCATAAACTAATGCTCTCCTGAGGCATGCCAGGACACCCTGCTTAGTGACAGAGCTTAGTTCTAGGAAAACCTGTTGCTCTTCTGTGTTAATACATGCAGTTGAAACTTGTTATATAAGAGGGGGTTACACATTTGAGTACCAGTTTTCTGTAACCAGTTCTTAGATGTGGAATATAAATGCAAGAACCGACTCCAGGGACAGCCTGTCTTACACTTACATCTGTATATCTGAAGTTCTCATTTTAGAAATATGCAGTTGAAATGCTGCATCATTAGTCATTTCTAAGTATTATATGATTTTTTGATATATATATGTCATGTTTGATTTTTATCACAATCAGTGCTATTTTGCCTACACTTTAGGTTTTAATTTTTTCCAAGATATATGTCATTTTTTCCAAATTCACATTTCTGCAATGAAAAGATAATTATATTCTGCAGTTGTACTACAGTATCATTGTATTTTCTGAAACCACAGTTCCCATTTTTCCATTTAGGGAGCCAAAAATTGGTGAAAATGTAGATTTTGAATGAAAGTAATAAAGTTTTTTACATACTTGATCACCGTTTCCCATGTTAGCTTGAGGAGACAGATGAAGAAAGGCATATCTGCTCGCATACACATATATACAAATAGCAAACACATTCTCACATACATATACATACATACACACACACAAACATATAGGGGATAGGGAAGAAAGAATACTTCCCACGTATTCCCTGCATGTTGTAGAAGGCGACTAAAAGGGGTGGGAGCTGGGAGGTGGAAATCCTCCCCTCCAGTTTTACTTTTCCAAAAGAAGGAACAGAGATGGGGCCAGGTGAGGTTTTTCCCTCTAAGGCTCAGTCATCTCTTCTTGATGCTACTTTGCTAACGTGGGAAATGGCGAATATGTGTGAAAAGAACGATAAAAAATTCCTGAACTGGTTCCCAAACTCATTATCTATGTCATAGTGGCATTCAGGGAAACAGATTAACATTGTGAAGGGGACATTACTGAGGAATTTTGCAAATAGGCTACCATTATGAAGAGAAGGGATATATAGGATAATTCATGCATGGCAGTAAACAGGACAAAATACAAATTAAATTAAACTACAAGTGGTGACTGTCAGTGACAATGCACCTTGTGAGAAATGAATTGGTGAGAAGTCTCTTTTGGGAGATAAGCAAAGTACTTGGGCAACTTTAATGTAGGGTACTGATTCTTCATAATGGAAAATTTGAATACAAGGGTGGCATTTCCGGATATAACTGGATGCATGGAGTACCTATGGTAACAGAAAACAGGTAACAGCTTAAGTCTGAAAAAGAACTGATGACTGGGAATACCTAGCTCAGATAAAGGTGCATACATAAGTACACATGGAAGAGTTGAGTTGGAGGTCTATGTGCATTACTGAATTGTGTACCAACAAACAAGCATGCAAACAAACATTGCTGGATGTGAACATACTGAAAGAGGCAGCAGGTGGGATATGTGATCATTTCTTTAAGGAGGCAAGTGTAAAGTTTAGTAATGGCTTAAGCAAAAGAAAAGACATGGGTGGTGATAGTGAGTGAACTCCAAAAAGATGTTTGTATGCAGAAATACTAAGAGGGACTGAATTGCATACAGCAAGATTAAATGAAACAAGGCGATTGGGTGAGGAGTGGAAGGTTTTAGGGAAGAAATGCTCGAATGTGTGGTATGTAGGCATATCAAAATGGG
>JAUTXX010543998.1:0-10547 GCA_032273605.1 Panulirus laevicauda | reverse complement strand
GTGTGTGTGTGTGTGTGTGTGTGTGTGTGTATGTGTGTGTGTGTGTGTGTGTGTGTGTATGTGTGTGTGTGTGTGTGCAGTCTCCGTATATGTAACATTGGGTTCACATGATTCACATGAAATGGTTACCCTGGCACCTTTATCTGGAGCTGTGTCCTTGCATCATTTAGGTAAGTGTCATCTCTAGGTCTTATCTAGGTGCCTTTACTTTCATTTGAATGTGCTTTTTTTTCGGGAAGCTACGTCCACACCACTAGGGCCGTGTTCACAACGCAATCACAAGTTCTTTACGTCGTTGATGCTGCATTCAAAATGTCTTTCCTTAATCTAAGATGCTGTCTTGAAAATGTTTTTCCTCAATCTGGTTGTTTTCTTAACCATCAGTCCAAATGTCTACTCTCAGCGTTCTCAAAGGTCATCTCACTATCATCAATTTTTGATGTATTGTTATTGAAGCTCTGAATGATCATTATAATCATTGCTACGATGTAATCTTATGCATGACCTTATTGTGTTGTATTGCAGTATCAGTATAAAGATATATTTTCATAGGTATTATCTGTTGTTTCAGAACGAATTTATTGGAAATTTATGGTTTATCCGACTGTAAGAAACAGTTTACCTGTCTGCAGTTCAAAAATCCTGTTATCCTCTGCCATAAACTGGAGGAAAGAAGTGTGTGTGTGTGTGTGTGTGTGTGTGTGTGTGTGTGTGTGTGTGAAGGGAGACTCCTGCCCTGTACCATATCATTTTATTACGCATCTCTAGTTATAAACGTGCTGTCTGCTATTTTCACTTAACTTTTAGAACCAACATAAAGTTATTCTAGGCTGTTTTATGCTGATGCGCTTTCTCACCCTCCCTGGCAATCATCGTCTCTCTCTCTCTCTCTCTCTCTCTCTCTCTCTCTCTCTCTCTCTCTCTCTCTCTCTCTCTCTCTCTCTCTCTCTCAGCTGGCTGAGTCATATTTTGGAAGTGATAGTCATAGTTCAAGAGCATGCTCATAGATGGCCCACAAGCGTAGACGATTTTTAGTTGCCCGAACTGTAGTTATAGTGCACGCCTGCAGATGGCGCTAAGATTCAAGGAATGAACAATAAGCTAAGGAGAATCCCGTGGTTCTGATGCAGCATTTCTCCTCGAGTCTGGAGTTTATGATCCCTGTGAAATACTGTGGCGACCTGGATGCCTCCCTAGGCAGCTCTGCGGTCACAAACAACATTAAGGATCATATGATAATGTGGAAATGTGAGAAATGAATTAAGAAAGACGGTTGGCGGACCTGCAATGCCTCGTTAGGAAAACTGAGCACACTGTCGCCTAGGAATATTTTTTTGCACGAGTAGTGGACGACTGATAGAGAAACTTACATTCACAGACCGATGAGTAGATTATCGGGTAATGAATGATAAAAGGGAGAAAAACAGAAAGAGAAATAAATATCTAAACAAATGGATGAAGGTAGATACAGTCCGACAAATATATGACTTCCTAGTTTCAGGCATCATGGAGTGTTGAGAATCTCCGAATTTCCGCTTGCCTCTACTGCCAATGAGAGGGAGGACTCAGACAGTAATGATACTTGGCCCTTTCACTACCCTTCTCGCTCAGATAGACCCTCCCTTTTTCTATTCACTATACTAATATTCGTGGTCCCTCCAGTAACCTTTCCTCTGTTGAACACCATCTGTCTAGTACCTCACCTAATATCTTACTTCTCTCTGAGACACAGTTGTCTAATGATGTTCTAATTAGTCCCGTTTCAAATCCAGCTGTACTCTCCATTCACGTTCCCGGTTCAAAGGTGGTGTCTTTCCTTATTCCAACATCAACACACCTGTTGCACGCCTCAAGGATTTTGAGTCTCCAAAATGTCATGTTATGTGGCTCAAGGTCTGTCATCCTACTTCCACACTTTTCATCTGTTTCACCTATTGCTCTCCTAATCCTACAAATTTTATATCCTTCTCCGACTATTCAAACTCCTGACATGAGACTGTGACATCCTCTCACCCGCAAGCCGAGATCCTCTACCCCGAGGATTTTAACGTTAACCATAGGGAATGGTTGAATATCTCCCATGCTGCATTCTCGATGGTTTAGAGCAAATTATCTTCCACCCTACCCATATACCTGACTGCTGTGACTACTCTTCTAATACTCTGGATTTGCTTTTTACCACTAATCCATCCCGCTGTAAGTACACAATCTCGCCCTCAGTTGGTTCATCTGATCACACTCTCATAAATGCATTTATTCTAACGGCACCTCCCCCTCCAGCAGCCCCTTTTAAGCGTAAATACTGGCACCTCAACACAGCTGACTGGAATAATTTACGTAACTTCTTTTGTGACTTTCCGTGGGTGAATTACTATCTCTTGTGTGGTGATGTCTCTGTCTCCGCTAAACGTATGGCAGAGGTTATTCTGGAAGCATTTATCCCCTCTTCCTTCAAGATGACCTCTATATCCAATCCATGCTTCAACCGTTCCTGTTCTGATGCCATTCAGGCAAGGAATCAGGCATTTCGGGTTTAGACAATCTCTCCTTCCTCTGACTCTCGTTCAGCTTTTATCATTGCCCATAATCATTGCAAGCACGTTATCAGTGAGGCAAAGCTTTCTTCTATTCAACGGCAGCGCGATAACCTTTCCTCGTCATCTATTGATAGGTTTTTCTGATCTTTAGCTGAAGGCATTTCCATCAACTCTCCCCTTATTAATCCTATCCCCCATCCCCCCCCTCGGTAATATTTTTTCGGACTGTCCGAACAGCGCTTTTCTCTCTCTGAACGCAAGCAAGGCTTATGGTCCTGACGGCGTTCATCCCTGTGTACTGAAAGAGTGTGCCTCTGAACTTGGACCTGTGCTTGCTCATCTGTTTCGTTTCTATATAAAAACCAGGACTAACAATCGTCCTATTGTTTTGACATCTACTATTTCCAATGTCTTTGAATCCCTCTTCAGCTCCCATATCCTGACACCATGAATCTCACAGTCTTCTCTTTGATCACCGGTAGGGCTTTCGTAAGGCGAGATCCACTGGTGATATTCTTTCCTATCTTACTAATGTCTGGTCATAACCCCGAGAGATTTTAGGGAGTCTTGTGCAGTTTTTCTTTGATATATACAAGGCTTCTGACAGGGTGTGGCATCGTGGTCTCATCTTTAAGCTCCCCTCTTTTGGCTTCCCTCTCTGAGTTTGTTCCTTCATACCTAGCCTCCTCTCTGGCTGATCTATCTCTGTTGTTATTGGTGGATCAGCTTCTACCGTTTTCTCCATCAACTGCGGTGTCCCTAAAGATTTTGTCGTCTCCCCTACACGTTTTCTCCTTTTTTTCACCGCTTTCCTCTCCTCCACAAATAATCCAATGCAATCATACGCTGACGACTCAACACTGTATTCATCCACATCTTTTGATCTCCTGATACTTTGCACGGTCTTTTTTCTTTCATAATCATCTCTGTATTTCAAATAAGGCCCAGCCCTGATATGGACTTCTGTCCGTGACTGGAGCCGCCAACGTGAAAAAGAAAAAGAATGAGACGATGAGTCTAGTCTCGTATATTGACCTTATAGAAGTAGATTGGTCTTCAAGAGCGTATTGCTTTCTGTATATCCAAAGTTTGGTTGTCAGATGTGATTACAAATATTTGCTGACAACAAAGACCAAGTGTTTCTTCCATCTTATGATTACAAGATGTTTCTCTCGAAATATAATGCGGCAGACAACAGAACACAGCTGAATTTAAACAGCAGCAGACCATTTGGTCCTAACGAAGCTGATTGTGATAGTGGAAGAGATCAGAAATTCTTGGATTAATGAGGCAAGAGCAGAAAGACATTCAAAATTTTAAAAGGTAGACCTGTAAACTATACATATAACTAAAGAGATGCAAATAATGTCACTCATGGATTTGAAGCCAAGTATATATAGAGTCTCTGCTCAAACGTAACTATGGTACTTCTAACTACTTTGATTGGTAAATCATCCAATATGTTAACAATCCTGTTGAAGAAAAAGTACTTCGCCTCATTCGAGGTAAAACGTTTGCCCATAAGTTTACATCCATTATTCCAGGTGAAATCAAACGAATCTCTCCTTAAGTATCTCGCTAAATCGAGATTATCCAAGTCCGTAATGATTATGAATACTAGTGATAGATCACCTCTTAGCCTTCACTTTTCTAAGCTAAATGGATTTAACTCGTTTGATTTGTTTCTCAGGCTGAGAATCATCTTGGTAGCTCGACTCTATTTTCTCCATTCTTTTTACATGTTTCTTCAAGTGTGATTACCAAAACTTAATCTAATATTCAAAATGGGGAAGCACCAGTTAGCTATAAAGAATGAGGATGATTTTCCGAGACTTAGATTCGAAAGCCCTACCTATAATTGCAAGAATTTGGTTTGCTCATTTTACTGTTTCTGTGCATTGCTTACTTTTATTTAGGTAACTCGAGATTATCACGCTTTAGTCATTATCCTCATTTACCTTTTGTAACCCAACATATTTCATA
Source organism: Panulirus laevicauda (assembly GCA_032273605.1). Taxonomy (NCBI): domain Eukaryota; kingdom Metazoa; phylum Arthropoda; class Malacostraca; order Decapoda; family Palinuridae; genus Panulirus; species Panulirus laevicauda. Next base: position 6,027 of record JAUTXX010543998.1, on the reverse strand, counting down.
CTGTAGTTCACCTTTTCATTTTCAATATTGATATGTAAAATTTTGCATTTATGAATATCAAAATTCATAAGCCACCTGTTTGTCCAGTTCATCACTTTTTGTATGTCAGTAAGAAACTGCAGATGTTCAGTTTCTGTTGCAGATTGATTCCCCAACGTATCAACATCCGTATATTTAGATATCTTACAACGAAGCCCATTATCACTATTATTAATATGTTTGAGAAAGAGAACCGGTCCCAAGATTGGTCCATAGCACACTACTTGTTACGGCTAACCATTCATCACAAATTTTTCTTTATGACCAGTTAACACATTTCCTTAGTCATCGATACACATGACTTAACTTTCGCTTGTAACCTTTGATGTGGGAGTTCATCAAATGCTTTTTGAAAATATAAACAGATGACATCAACAGCTTTACTTTCATTATAAGAATTGATTATCTCATTACAGAAATTAAGCAGATTTGTCAAACATGAGTGATCTCGTGGAAATGATTTAAAATCTTGTTCCCAATGATGGTTTTCACCAGCTTACCCGCTACAGACGTTCAGATAACTGGACGATAATTTCCGGCCAGTGATTCACTACCTTATTTGAATCATTTGAATAGTCATATTTCCCATATTGTGAGTGTAGGAGAGCGCTCACTTATGTAAAAATGGTAACCAGATTAACCCTTTGAGCACGAGGTTACGGCCCTGAAGCTCGACTTTAAGACCCTTAAAACGGTCCTTGAACACGACATTACGACCGTCTAGCAAGACGTTATCACAAATGAACACGACATTACGACCTTTGAACACGACTTTACGACCCTTGACCACGACGTTACAAATCTTAGATGTGAAGGCTTTTTCTTTAAATTAATTCCTAACAGTCACGTCAAAGGCCAATCCATTATACTCATGGACTATATCTTAATGTTCAAGGTTGGATCATAATGCTGATATCAAGACGCCTGAGTTTGTGCTCAAGGATCATAATGTTGTGCGCAAGATCATTATGTTGTGGTCAAGGATCATAATGTTTTGCTCAAGGATAATAAAGTTGTGCTCAAGAGTCCTGCTTTTGTCCTCAATGATCATAATACTGCGCTCAAAAGTCTTATTGTCGTACTCAAGGATCGTAATGCTGTGCTCAAGCATCTTTCCGTCGTACATAAGATCATAACGCTGTGCTCAGAAGTCCTGTTAAGGTGTTCAAGTATCCTGCTGCTGTGCTCAAGAGTCATTCCGTCGTGCTCGAAGATCATAATGCTGTGCTCACTGGTACTTCCGTCAACCTCAAGGATCGTACTACCGTTCTCAAGAGTCCTTCCTTCTTGGTCAAGAATCAGAATACTGTGCTCAAGAGTCCTACCGTCTTGCTCAAAGAAGTGATGTTGTGCTCAAGAATCTTGCCTCTGTACTCATGGATCATAAGGCTCTACTTAGTAGTCCTTACGTTGAGCTCAAGGATCATAGTGCTGTGCAAGAGACCTGCCGTTGTGCTCACTTATCATAAAGTTATGCCCAAGAATCCTTCCATCGTGCTCAAGGATCGTATTGTTGTGCTTAAGAGTTCTGCTGTCATGCTCAAGGATCGTAATACCTTACTCAAGAATCCTTCCGTTGTGCTCAAGGATCACAATGCTTTGCTCAGGAGGCCTTCCGTCGTGCTCAAGGATCACTATGCTGTGCTCATGAGGCCTTTCGTCGTCCTCAAGGATCACAATGCTTTGCTCAGGAGACCTTCCGTCATGCTCAAGGATCACAATGCTGAACTCAGGAAACCCTCCGTCGTGCTCAAAGTTTGTAATATTGTGCTCAAGTGTCCTCCTGTCGTGCTCAAGGTTCACAACACTGTGCTCAAGAGTCCTGCTCATGTTGCTCACGGATCGTACTGCTGTACTCAAGAGTTCTGCCTCCATGCTCAAGGATACTAGTGCTGTGCTTGATAATACTTCTGTCGTGCTCAAGCATCATGATGGTGTGCTCATGAGTCCTGCCGTCATGCTCAAGCATCATAATTTTGTGCTCAAGATTCCTGCTGTTGTGCTCAAGTTTTTGAATTCTGTGTTAATGAGTTATAAAGTTGTGATCAAGAATTGTAAGGCTGTACCCTAAAGTTCTCCCGTTGTGCTGAAGTATCATAATGCTTTTCCCAAGAGTCCTGCCGTGGTGCTTAAGGATCACGATGCTGTGCTCGAGAAGCCTACAGTCGTGCTCAAGCATCATAATGCTGTGCTCAGTAGTCCTAATTTAGTGACTGAGACTCATAGTGCCGTGCTCAAGTATCCTACCGTAGTGCTCATGGATCGCATTGCTGTGCTGAAGAGTTCTGCCATTTTGGTCAAGGATTATAATGCTGTGCTCAGGAGTCTTATCGTTTTGCTCAGTTACCATGATGCTATGCTCAAGAATCCTTTCGTCGCACTCAAAGATCATATTGCTGCACTTAATAATCCTACGTCGAGCTCAACGATCGTACTGCTGTACTCAAGAGTCCTATCTTTGTGCTCAAAGATCGTACTGCTGTGCTCAAGGATCATAGTGTTGTGCTCAAGAGTCCTATATTCGTCTTCAAGGATTATATTGTGCTCAAGAGTTCTTCCTTCGTGCTCAAGTGTCCTGCCTCCATGTCAAGAATCGTACAGCTGTACTCAGAAGCCTTTCCTAGGATTGTACTGCTGTGCTCAAGAGTCTTGCATTCGTGTTTAGGGACCGTAAAACCTGGCCCATACTGCCAGCGCCAAGTGATGCGTTCCTGTATGGTAAGACGGGCTGGTCTGTCTCAATTAACATTATCTCCTGGACGCTCTTGTGTACTGTGACGAGAGAATTAAGTCAGCGTTCGGTTAGGAGTCCTGAATGAAAACTAAGGTTCATTAATGTAGCAGTAGAGGCAGCTGCATTGAAGCTTGCAAGCCACAAGCCGTCATGAAAGAGATCAGGAAGCTACGATACGTCAAGAAGCAACACTTGGCTCTTATCCTCCCAGATGATAAGCTGCGACTAGGTTACTAGATGTACGCGGGAGCAATAACCCCCAGGTACCAACAATCATCAGCAGATCATCACCAGGTACCAACAATCATCAGCAGATCATCACCAGGTACCAACAATCATCAGCTGATCATCACCAGGTACCAACAATCAGCAGCAGATCATCACCAGGTACCAACAATCAGCAGCAGATCATCACCAGGTAGCAACAATCAGCAGCAGGTCATCACCAGGCACCAACAACCATCAGTAGATCATCACCAGATACAAGCAACCAGCAGCAGGTCATCACCAGGTACCAACAACCAGCAGCAGGTCATCACCAGGTACTAAGGTTCACCAAGAGGTACCAGCAACATCTTCAGATTTATACAATGGTAAACATATTAAAGTAAAACTTCATCTGAGACTTTTCTCTCACTTAAACTATCTCTCACCTATATTTTCTATACTTCTTCTGCAGTATAACAGAGAAAACTGTCCAACGAATGTTATATGGATGCCAATCTGTCGGTGTTACCAAATTCCACACCTACATTTTCTTTTCTTCCCCTACGATAAGTAAGCCAGTCTCTGGGTGTTGTTAGGAGCCCTTGGTGCAAGGCAAAAGGGTAGTAGCCAGCTGGGTACGGCCACATGATGATGATGAAAGGTCAAAGCTGTGTGAGGGACTGACCTTTCTTGTGAGGGCAGAAGAATGTATGTCTAATGGATATGTTACTATACAGATGAAAAATCTGGTATGTTCAGCTGTCCGCTGAGGGCAAGAAGAGGGATATTTGGTGTACAGACTGATAAATGACGGACAATCCTTCTTAACAAGTATATAGTATATAGTATAGTATATAGTATAGCATAGTATGTAGTATATAGTATAGCATATAGTATATAGAATATTGATCAAGTACATAGTATGTGAACTGAGCTCTCTCCCCTAGCTTAAGATTTACACAACTGTTTCCCTCAAACACACTTTCAGTGACTGTATCAAAAGTTTATTTCCCAAACAAACTTCCCTAGAAAATGCAGTTAAACTACTTCATAAAAGATCTATTCCTTGCAGTGTGCCAATGAGATCAAACTACTCATTGATGTATGCCGACAACACAGCACAAATAGCTTTACATTGTGCCGGGTCAACCGACCACTATAGCCAATTACCTGGGCCAGGGTCGTCAAAGTGCGCCTCTCTGGCTACACTGATTTGATTTCATGAAGGTGTTTAGGACTCCGGGGGAGACCCTGAGATGAACCACCTGAGGCGTGACGAGGGCAAGGGGAGGAACCTCACAGGTCAGGAAAGCAATGAGGGTAGGTAAAGGGAAAGATGGGCTGGAGGTAGAATGACAAACTAATGACATCATGCCGGGCAAAGTTAATGACGGGTCAAGACAAGAACGACGTAACGCCTGCATGTATCAGCTGGCAGAACTAATGTCCTTATCATCGAAAACTAAAGGCAGGAAGAAAAGTTGTGACGTGCTAGTGAGAGAGCTCATGCTCTCCCTAGTCCAGTAAAAAGAAGCCTTCCCTCCTCTCTGCATGTAATGGTTGAGCTAGTGAAGTCCAAGTTACAAGGAAATGAAATGTATCAAACTTTCCTAGATATCGGACTGAAAATGTCCCTCAAATACTTCATGATTTAGATCTTGGGTAAGATAACTTCAAATGAGAGACAAGACATCGTACTCGGAATTTGCAAGTTATCTGGCAGACAGGAGTGCAACTTTTCCCAAGAAGGTTTCTCCCCCACACACACACACACACACACAGACACACACACACACACACACACACACACACACACACACACACACACACCTCCTTCCCATCTCCTGAGACAGGTCACCCACTCACATTGATTGCCCCATCAAGTCCTTCATACAAAAAGGTCCAATGTACACAGACTTTATAGGAGCCAAGAAAAGCAGAAACCTCGGACCGCCTCATAACAAAACGATATAAAAACTGTCTGCCGAAAAGAAATCGAAACAGAAAAGCAGCAAAAGTACAACAGTAGGAGCAGCAGAGGGTGGCACATCTGGGCCAGAGGTCACAGGGAAGATTGCTGCCCACCCAGATAAACACACCGAGAATGTTTGTGAGTTCGGTTTCAAGGAGAATCTACCACTGGTTTGGTGCCTTGTGTAATAATCTCATGTCAGGATGAGAGATACATGTGTAACATAGATAGTTGTGTTTATCATGGAGATGGCTGGCTAACGCGTATGTGAACAAACGCCTCTGGAGGAAATGATTCTTCCTATAACCTCCTCAATCCAGCCAAGATACAAATGTTTACTATTCAGCCCATAGCACCTAATGTTTTCATCGCAAAGGTTAGCCATAACAACGAGATGTTCTCATGGCTGTGGCGTCAACAAATACTAAAGAAAGTGATAAATGTGTTAAGTAAACTTATGAGTGAGGTAAATGATAATCAGAAGTTTTATGAAGGAGGTTATCTGCATTTTCTAGGGAATTTTGGCTGGGAAATGAATTCTTTTATACAGCTACTGAAAGTGTGTTTGAGAGGAAAAGAACATTCTCAGAGCAGTTGTTTGATGCTTGAGCTGGGGGAGAGAGCTCAGTTCATGTTCCTCCACTAACCTGTCGACATTTGTCGTGATGAAAGTGGCATGTTTTTACACCTATCCATGGGCACATATGCTCCTTTAACTGTATACTTAATCAAAAGGACTATCTGTCCTTTACCCCAGTGAAAGGCAGGATGTAGCAGATTTTCTATTCTTATATCAACTTATCCATTAGACATGCCTTCTTCTGCCCTCACAAGAATGGTCAGTCCCTCACACAGCTTTGACCTTTCATCATCATCATGTGGCCGCACCCAGCTGGCCACTACCCTCCTGCCTTGCACCAAGGGCTCCTAGCAACACCCAGAGACTGGCTTACTTATCGTAGGGGAAGAAAAGAAAATGTAGGTGTGGAATTTGGCAACACCGACAGATTGGCATCCATATAACATTCGTTGGACAGTTTTCTCTGTTATACTGCAGAAGTAGTATAGAAAATAG
>JAUTXX010543987.1:409-10548 GCA_032273605.1 Panulirus laevicauda | reverse complement strand
TGGTGTGTGGCTCGCGTTGTTCTGAGGCCGTGACGCCCTGAGGCTGTGTTTTCTCGCTGAGAGAGAGAGAGAGAGAGAGAGAGAGAGAGAGAGAGAGAGAGAGAGAGAGAGAGAGAGCTTTGTTTTTAAATCTTTTGTTTTTGAACTGGGTTGTTTTTTCAGAGGGGGAAAAGTTACAATTGAGAGAGAGAGAGAGAGAGAGAGAGAGAGAGAGAGAGGAAGAGCATTTCTTACTTGAAAAAGGGAAAAAAAATAATGGAAGCGACGCCACTCCTCTAATAATGAACTTAAATATCTTCAGCAGGGAATTATTATTTTTCAAAAATAGTTTTGAAAACTAACTCCAGCATTCTGTTAGAGTAATAGTGAACGCCTCATTCGGGGTCCTTTTATTTTTTGTCGTTTTAACCCCCAAAATAGGTCTTCAACTATATTCCTCATAACTACATTATTCTTCTATACAGTATCATATCTCTAGCTATAACCTACACGATCATGTCCACTCATAGGGTGGAATATCCGTCTATTCGAGTGTGAAAACGCCTATTGCTCGCCTCGTGAATCTTGTGTCCCGCCATTTGAAACAGTCCTCCTCCAAATTTCCTTACCTCCCCATATCGTTGCCTCTATGCCTCGTATATCCCCTCCCTCCTCAGTCTCTTTAGCTATGAACAACTCTTCGTCAGTCTGACTTCCTGCCTGAAGACTCTATTCACGCGCCGAGATCTTATGTTCATGGGATTGCAATATACACCCCAAGCATTGGCTAAGCTCTGTCTGGGACAATCCCGGTAGAACCGATGCTCTTTTTTTTATCGATCTTGATCGATCTGAAGAAAAATGATTGAACACCATATTCGAGTTTACGACCGTCACGACTATTCTTCCAACGCACCTAACTCTTATTGTAACCCGGAAGCCGCCCTTGTGTGCTGTGGTATATTGAGAGTTGTATATATTCATACATACTTCCTGCCTCTTGAGTTTCTTCCATTTTCTATGATTCTCCTACAGCACTCATGAAGCTGAACACGTCCACCGATCGGATCCATGAATCATGAAATGTCATGTATGTGCAGCTTCCTACAGAAAGTGCAGGGCAGTTGGGTAAAAGTGCTTGGTTATGTGTACATCACGGTAATTGAAATAGTATGTGAGTCACTTGAATATTCATTTGATTATAAAGACACTACATTTGCTTTATCTATCATGTGCGAGTAGAAAAATGTCAGTTTGTGTTCCTATCATTCGTTGATGGGTATATCAGAATACTGGCAAAATTTGATTCGGTGTACTGCGAGGATCGAGCAACATAAATGGCCTTTGTGGACTATAAAGAGTTGAGTAGCGTTTCTTTAAGAAGGTATACATTCCCATCCAGTAGTAAGAGACAAGACTGTGGTTGGACGAACCCAAAGGGGCAGATATATATATGTTGTATGAACAGTGGACTCGCTTACGTACGAACATTCACAAGATTTTGTCCAAAGGCAGTACAAGGGGGTAGAGATCACTGCAGGAAAATCAGGGGTTGTGAGGAACGAGTTTGGTGAATAATACAATGTGTTATGTGTGCGGTGAAGAATACTGGAATGAAATGAAAGCCAACAGCCCACTTGATGAAAAAGTATTATGCATAAGATTAGCCGTGTCAGGAACAGAGGGTGATACGATTATGATTTCCAAAGCTTGATTACCTGTAGGAGAATTTATGCTTGTGTACTAGATTAATAGACGCCAAGACCCATTGTTGTAGCTGAATACGAATATTCACCAGAGAATGAAGGGAGAGCTGGTTCTTTGAAGTGGTCGCTAGGAAAAGTATGAGGTGGGGAATAATCTCGCTTGCGCATCAGCAAACTTTTCGAGAGGAAACAGAATAACATTGTACATTGATGAAAGGAAATAATTACATCATTCCGGCGAAATATGTTGGGTAACTACAAATATGCATACATTTACAAGTACATATACTGACGGAGGACATGGTTAATGTAGTTAGAATACATATATTTAAGAAGTTGTGGTTAATGCGATAAGAATACCTACATCTAAGAAGTTGTATCGTAGAGAATGATCAAGATATAGAGGTCCTCGAGTGTAAAACTTCCTCCCCCACACAGTATGAAGCGGTGATTACGTGTCCACACAGTCATGTTTACATATCATCTATCCAAACATACTTAAGATTCCAGATACATTTTTTCATTACACCCTCTACGTCCAAGCACAGTGTGAACACCACAAAGCCACATATATAAAAGTAAATACACCTTCGTCAATATCATTGGCAAAAAAGTAGAGTAGTTGTAGGATTGTAATTAGTTTTTTTTTCCCTTAACACGCTTCTTCCATTAACTATTCTGATCAACAGCTGACAGATGAGGTTTTGTCATAGTGTACAAGTCGTCAAACATCGTTTAGTCAGAACTCGTGGGTCACTTGTGTGTGTGTGCATAGTTACCTATTTTTACTGTACAGGGAAGGAGTTCTACACTCATAGGGACCGAAATCTCGAAATTTCTCTATTAAACTATTGTGTAATGTTATCATTCACGGTTTCATCACGCGGCTTATTCCATTCACACACTGGCATCATAAGAGTACCTCTAGGTATCTTATCTAACAAGTTTCTGCCGTCTGAGTCTTGGTTTGGTCTCTGGTTGGTCTGTCTTTGCTTCTTTCGTAAAGCTGTCCACTATCGACATCACCAGACTGGTTTAGGAGCTTTATAATCAAGTCGCCACTTACTCTTGGCTCATCCATGGTTGAAAAATTTATGGCTTCTAACTTCTCATTGCAACTCGGCTGCCTTGATTATGGGAGTATCCATGTTTGTAGCATTCCTTTGGATCTTGCCTACTAGTTAGTTTTGCATCTTTAAATGCAGTGACCAACATAAGAAACGCATTCTAGTTTTAGCCTAGTATTTGCTGTGAGTAGTGTGCTGAATATTCTCTTATCCACGTACTTCAAACATTTCTAACCTTTACCAATAGACAACCTGTTCCCTCTACAGTTTCCCTAAAGTGAATAGATCTCTTATGGCAGGTTAGGTACAATGTTGATTACTAAGTCCCTTCACACAAAGAATCGTGCAATATAAACCCCAGGTAAATGATAATTGTATCAAGGCCTTCTCTCACTGTGACACATCCTCATTACGTTACATACACTGAACATGAATTTCATCACCTGTATGTCTGACAAACTTCAACAACTGTCATGAGTCCATTGAAAGAGTTTCTCACGGAATATTTACCCGGTGATACAGCTTCTTAACCAGCCTCCCATATGGTTCCATGAGGTACAGAAGCAAATGCTGTCTGGCTGTCTACACACAAACAAGCTACCCATCCTTCTCTTTTGTTTTGAAACAGAGCTCACTCTTTCCAAGAAGTCGAAGAGGCTCGTTACCCATGCCCTCCTTTTCCTGAGTCCTGATTTTCTTACTTTCTCCTCAGTCAGAAGCTATTCATTGGATTTCTGATTATCTTTTCCACTGCCTTACAGACCGCGGTCGTCCAGGTAGCAGGTCTGTGGTCGTCTCTTCCCGGTCTCCTTATCCACGTGCAACGCTTGCTCTTCTCTACCCTCTCGGCATTCTGCTTTCCTCCCGCGACAGCTTGATTAATATATCAAATGGTTTGTCATATGTATCTGCACACATCTTCCTCGCATATGTAACTGCACACATCTTCCTCGCATATGTATCTGCACACATCTTCCTCGCATATGGTCAAATTTCATCATCAGGAGCCTTGTATGGGTCAAGACTCTTTAGTATTTTGTTAATGTCTTTTCCAGATATTTCAATGCTTTCTGAACCCTTTTTCCCCATTCCATCTCATTAGTATTGGGGTCGTAGTGTCTTCCACAGTGAGACTCCCTTTGAACCTGTCATTTTCGTTTCCGTAAGTATCCTTACAGCATCCTCTGCAAGTCTTGTCACAATCCAATCTTCGTATCAACCATTTTTTAACTGAAAACTCATTCCTGATGAGTCGTTGAAAAAGTTTTGGAAAAACTCCTGCGTTGTCCACATAATTCCATTCAACGTTTCTTTGTTCCTCCCATCTAATCCTACTATGTTAGCTCCTTGCTCTTTTATGCCTTTCAAATGCTGGCTGGCTGGAGTGTTGCTTATGTTCCCCACAGCACATCTCAAAGCTCCTTTGCCTTTTGACATCTGCTATTAAACTAATCCCACCTCAATCTTACCTTCCCTCTGTTATTGAGGCTTGAGGTGACCATGTTCTTTCTCCTTCACTGTAGATTTCACAGATCCTTTCACCACAGTCCCTTTGTTCCTAACTACTTAAACTCTATTTCTGATCCTTCTGTTCCATAGAAATTGTTTAATCTGGTTAGTTCTTATATAGCTTAATCTGGTTGGTCTTATATAGTTTACACGATTATATGCTAGTATATGTAAAGATAAGATCCTCGCAGTATGCATGCTATTATATATCAAGATGAGATTTAGCAGTGTCCATACTTGCCTGTGTGAAGACAAGATCTAGCAGTGATGTGGCTCATCAGTCCTTCTTTTTCGAAGTTTGTCCGTCTATATACTAGAGATATTTGTATCTCTCTAACAGTTACCAAGAGAATCTAAATTTCCCTTGTCTCTTATTCTACGATTAATATTCCCTATTAAAAGTACTTTATCATCCGTGAGATCTGTGGTAAGTTGAAGTTTTATTGCCTCTTGTATTTGTATGCATTCTGATTCTCCTCAACTAAGTTGAACATGTGTTTATACCCAGTGACTATGCTTTTCAGATCCTCTCATTTTATAACACTTTTCTAGGTCATCAAAGAACTTCTCAGTTTCCGTATTTCCTCCTGTGACAGTATTATTAAGTATCTTTCATCCTCTTTCTTAGTAATTTCAAATAACATCCCTAGACTTGTGCTCTCTGATGATTCATCTTAGGTTTTTACCGATTGTCTTCTCTTTGTGCATTTAGTCACAGCTAATCAGAGTTCATAAGATATTTGATATGAAAATAAGATAAAATTTATCCTACTTGGCTGTTTGTGTTTAATAACAGGCTTACCTTTGTCTGGTCTGGCTTACTGTCTGGAATTTTTGCGTAATTGCCTGTTTGTCCTGTGACGGGGATGTGTCAGTAGTTTGTCACCCAACTGCCGTGTAAGCTGCCGGTGTTGGTCGGAGAGGGTGGACAGGTTCAGTAAGATGAGGGTAGCTTGTTAGGTGGTGTTAGATGAGATGATTTTCCATGCTCTTTTCTGTACTCTCTCCAGCTGGTTCCTCTGTGTATCTGTTAGTGATGAGAACCAGAATGGGGAGGCATAGGTAAGCTTAGGCAGAATGAAGATGTTGAGGGCATTCCTGAGCTTAAATGTCGAGACGCTTAGCAACATCGGTCGGAGGAGAAAGTACAGACGGTATGAAGAAGATTTGGTGATAGTATTGACATGACTTTCTGTGACGACAAGAAGTTTGAAGGCTCTGAATACTCGAAGGACGTGAAGGCCTAATGTGATGTCAGGGGCAGGATGTTGTCTACACACAGTATGATAGGGGTGGGGTAGGAGATGTTAACCCTCCACTTTTCTATTGAGTAGAATCGGAAGGCTTTTGTCTCGTTAATTATCGTGGCATAGCTTCAACTTTACTGTAGGCCGCGATGTTGCTGCTCCCTATCTATTCTATAGGTATTATTTTGGCCTCTGTTCTCGTAGAGTATTCGCACGTGTCACTGCACTCAAGGTTTGTACCCGTGACACTCTTTTGACTTCTCCTTCACCAAGTTTCTGCGTGGAGACCGGAGGATTGACTGTTATGACACCTCTTTTCTTCGAACAGCTTAGCTGTGGAATTCTCGTCCTTCTTGTGGCTTTTCCTCTTCATATGATGTCTTCCTTTAAGAGTCAGGTCTACAAACATTTGCAGAGCCTTGATTAACTTCTACTCTCCTTCTGTCCAACATCCTTCTTCTACCCGAGATGTCCTTGATATTTGTCTGAGCCATCAGTCCCTATGAAGAAGAAAAAGAAAATGAATAGTTCTTGCTACTAGTAACGACAAAGAGGAAGTCGTCTACATATTTCCATCGGTGGTGTTCGTGTCCCACAGGGCGTCATTGACAAGGATGAGAGAGCAGAGTAGCCCCATCTTGGTGCCCTATGGGACATCACAAGTTAGGGGTAGTAAGGTAGTGATGGATTTCCTAAAGTGGATGGATTAACGTCGCCATGTCAGTAAGGGTGTGTGTGTGTGTGTGTGTGTGTTTGCGTGTGTGCGCGTGAGTGTGTGCACACACACGCGTGTGCGTATGTGCATGCGTGTTTTTAATTACTTGCATTGTTTTAGGAGGGAGTTTTACACTCGTGAGGCCCTGTCCCATAAAGTAACATCATAAACTTTTTATCTATTATTTCTAATGGTGCCCAACTTCAGTTGTTAGCTTCTGCTAATTTGATAAGATAGGGTCCTTCAGGGACACTCCAGCTGTGTATCACGTAGAGAAATAACCTCCTCCCAGACAACCTCCTCCTTGACAACTCCTCCCAAACAGTTCCCAGGCGGAGAAACTCTTGGCATTTCTACCTCACACACACACAAAAATTTCTCATCATTAACTTTTAACTGGTAAAGTCACCGGGCAATTCCCCACACAGGACAGTACCAGAGTGGATGGCTCCCTGCCCTGCTGGGAGCATCCCAGCACGATAACAACCAAACGATCAAACTACTACCACATCACATTCATACTCTCTTAACCACTAAGCGGCTCCACATTACGCCCTAATGTATAAGACAAGGGAAGGTTAGACAGATCTCCAGCACACAATGCCCTACTGACTAATAACCGACTGAACAGTTACCCAGTACACAACTGGCAACAGGATAATGCTCCTATGAGAGTTCCCCAGTATACAGTTCCCCATTGGGTAATAACTAACTGGATAGATCTTCCATACACAAATCCCCACCAGGTAAAAATCAACTGGACAAATCTCCAGTGCCCAACCCTCCACTGGATAGTACTCAACTGTACAGTTTCCCAGTACACAACTCCACTCTGCCAACTACCATATTGGACAACTTTCCATTACATCATTCCCATTTAGGGTACCTCTTCTGGTCTACGTTCCACCACACAATTCCTCACCAGCCAATTCCTCACCTGGATGATGGTCTACAAGACAATGAACGAACATCACAGGTTTTCGGTTTAGACTTATATTGAATATTTGATATCTTCTTTACTCCTGCAGACATGTTGCGCGCGCACACACACACACACACACACACATACAGACCAGTGACCTGTATAGATTTTCATAATCATTCACCAAGCATGAATGAGCAAGGCATAGGGAAAGGATTACATAACTGTTACAAAAGAATATGCTAGTTCCCGTAAACACATAAGAATCATCTTGAGACCATATGCAAATATCTCGATACTTGTTTACGCTTCCAGAGTCAAGGATCTTTTGTGTGAGCGCAGCTAGAGAGATGATAATTTTGTGTTGAATGTGTGTCAAGAATTGAGAGGAAAATGGCATGGTTGATAAATTCCTTTCATGATACTGATGAATATGAAACAATCTTGGCAGCAAACCTTCCCGTGAGTGAGCTTTGGGCTTCGAAAGAAAATTGTATTGTGGTCATAAGTATTTTGATGACGAACTTGGATTCAGAAAACAAAATAAACATCGGGGTTAAAGGAGTTAATCTGTCAGCCGATACACTTTCAGTGTTAACTTAATGCATTCGGTACTAAGTGGTTAGGATTCCTCAATAAGATACTCTTTTCAATCCATCTTACAGTATGTTCCCTTCATCTATTGATACTAATAACAGCAAGAAATATGCATCTGTGAGCTAATGACTCCGTCTGAAACGGACGCACTCCAAATGAGGTTTTTCATTCTTCGGGACACTTTTCTCTACCTTTCCGAATCCTTTCTCGTATTCTCCTGCCCAATGCAATCCACGTAAAAGCAACTGTGAGGCCACTCTGAACCGAACTCAGGCCTCCTAGAGTTCACTTGGGGACTGACAGTAATCTTGAAGTTGCAGGGTTGTTGACCAGAAGTTGATTCTACAAGAGAGACAGACTCCCCTCTCCACGATGATCTTTTAGCCGTGCAAGAAGGCATAAAGATTTGCTGTTATCTTTTCTAAATCTTAAACCGTGAAAACATTATTCGTCCACATCAAATGCCTTAGGAGGGTACGTCTTTGAAAGTCATGCATCTGTGCGTGCCTTCAGTAAGATTTTTACAGCAAAGAATTTTCATTCATTTGTGCTTTCGTGACTTAAGACATTTGCTGCAAAAGGAGTCATTATATGACAGTGTAATAGTGCCATTAGTAGTGTCCCAGCTTACAAGGAAAATTTTAATATCTTGGACAATTATCAACTGCATCTTCATTAAGAACCCTGAGAGGCAAAATAAACTGCAAAGGGAGACTGGTACCAAGGAAAGGTGAGGAGATGAGCGAGTCATGAGGAGCTGGGGATAGCTGAGGCCAGTAGAAGGATGATATATTGAGTGAACTATACTGTTGATAGACACTGGTAGGGCAAGCGGGTGAAGTGGGGTTATGGGATGATGGTAAGATGAGGACAGAGTAAGTTATGAAATGGTTGTCGACAAGCAAGGGTGTACGGTGAACGGTTGGGTACCTTGCCTGATAATGGTAGAGAACGGTAAGATTAGGAATCAAACAATTGTCTGAAGGAAAGACTTTGTTTACTTAAGTCATGAGCGTGTCTTTCAGAGGAACAGTGGGCATAATGGTGAGGTTAAAAGTCTATTGGGTCAGCTGTAGAGTGTGGAGTGAGTAATACTAAACAGGAGAGGAGGAGACAATCTTAATGTGATGGACTGAGTTGTGAGGTGGAGGAAAGAGGATTCGTCTTAGAATGAGAAAATAAGTGAGTTGTGAGGGTAGAGTGAGGGGGACAGTGGCAGTAGTGAAGGGAGTTGACTGTCGTGAAAGGGGGATGTTGTCAGACAGTGGAAGGGGCGATAAGGAAGGCATCAAATGAAAGGGATGTGAGAAATACTAGGCAAGCTTATGTGATCACACAGTATTTAACACCACTTCTGCTATAAGGGTCAGACAAAAACAGTATAACAAGCTGGAAGTAGAATTTCTCTTGTATTTTGGTAAGCAGAACAAAGACCATCTACACCAGCTGGACGACACACACAGATGGAAAAAGTTTTTGAACATATAAATGAAATGTCAAACTAGACTGGCGAAAACGGTAGACCCGAAATAAGTATATTAATCTTTATCAGTTTCATACTGTGTCTTTATGAATCACATTTCTGAATAGGTATGTATTTATCTATCTATCTATCTATCAATCTATCTATCTATATAAATATATATATATATATATAGTGAGAGAGTAAAAAGTTATCTTTACAGTCATTTGACCGCTAGAAGGGGAGGTTTGTTTCTCTTAACAAGACTAGAGTTGCCCTCACGAGCACTTGGCGCTGTACTATAGACGTGTTGGCAGCCCTGTTCATCAGCCACCTCAAGTACTTCTAAGAAGCTCAGGGATAACAAGTGAGCTACTAGGAACATGTAGCAGCTGGCTGGCCATTAAGGAATTTATGATTTCAGGATTTTGACAGAGCAAGATCAAGTGGAGACGACTGAGGGAAGATGTCACCCCAAGGTGCGGCTCCAGTGAGTTTTTGACGACGTAGTACAGACAATAAAGGCGAGGGAAGACTGACGCCTTTGAGAAATCTGAGAATTTGAGAGTGAGCAGAATGTTGAGAGACAAGGAGGGGAATGAGAGATCATATGCAATGTGCTGTAAGTTAACACTAAACCGTGGCTTAGACAGTTATGGCTCTGCTTATGGAAACGCAAGCAATAACAGCCAGTGGTGGGATCCTTACTACAGAATGGGACAATTCATCATTTTCTGAAACTCATGATCAAAGGAGATGATGAAGTTAGAAAGATGAATGGTGGGGAATGATAACAAGGGAGAGGTGATGCTGACAGATCCAAAAAGAATCAGAGGAAAGAAGAGTGTTGCCTAAGCTAAGTGATCCGGCTTCTCAACCCTCCTAGTCTGACTTTAGAATCTGATTCACTTGCCTTACGCCGCAGTGTTAGCTCT
>JAUTXX010543977.1:0-10548 GCA_032273605.1 Panulirus laevicauda | reverse complement strand
AGAGAGAGAGAGAGAGAGAGAGAGAGAGAGAGAGAGAGAGAGAGAGAGAGAGAGAGAGAGAGAGAGAGAGAAAACAAGAGAGATTAGGGGTGATAGATAAGAGATATGTAAAGGGGTGAGGGAAGGATTGTCGTAAAAGAAAAAAATTTCAAGGCAATAAACGAAGACAGACGTGAAGGAATGACGTCCAGCCACAATCAGAGTGGGGGTATACGGGACGTGGAGTGATGTGTAAGACGGGTAGACTCTACGTGGAACTGATGCAAGTATAATGAAGTGACGCCAGCAGCGAAGCCCACAGATGGAACATTCCTGTGGAACTGTGAAGAGTAGTCACCTTTAGTGTTAATGATACTCGATGATTACAGTCAAGTGACCACAAGACACGATAATTGGCACGTAAGACCTGGAAAGATGTTACAAAAGATGGAAAATTACACCTTGATATTGAATGAAGACAACGGTGTCTGTAAATGGACTAGAAAACACTGTAGCAAAGCAAGAACGGAAGAAGGGAGTAAACTTATCGTAGTATAGAAGAAACTACCGTAAGATAATTATAAATTAAAAAGGAGAAAATTCATGATACCGGATGCAACGATAGAGAAAAGCTGTATCATAAAACTTGAAATTCATGATGAAGTGGATTGAGAAGATGCAGAGAGCCTAGAGTGAGAGAGAGAGAGAGAGAGAGAGAGAGAGAGAGAGAGAGAGAGAGATAATCCCCTCATCAGAGACCACCAGCTGCTCATTATGAAGGATCAGATCGTCTCTGTGGCAACGGTAAAGCTACGGAATTGGAAAACAAAATACATGAAATATAGAGCCGGCATCTCACTATTTTTAGCAATGCGTGGAACTTATTGCAATGTACCTTTTGTGTTGTTTCATCAATGATCGTTGACTCGATAAGGATGTGAAGAAAAGATGAGATTTGGTGACCTCTGACCTCTTAAATGGGTCACTAATGATCGGTTTCTTTCCCCGCCGGACTCTGTGGCCCTCGTCTCTACATCAAGTTCCCCATCGATAACCACTTAACATCCTCTACAACATCGGCTTCGACGTGTTCCAACGCCATCTTGGTGGACACCTGCTCGATGTGTACTTGACATTCTTAGAATGAATAGTGATTGCCAGGTTCACTGACGTGAAATTGTAGATCTTAGTTTTTTATGATTATATGTATTTAACAATTTTGTGTATTTTATGTACATATGTGTTTTGTCATACTTGATCACCGTTAACCATGTCACAGCGCTCCCATTCACGCTATCCCGTTCATGCATTTCACCCTCATGGATGTTTAAGCCACGATCGTTCTTGTTTCCTCCACTTCTGACACATAGATCTTCTTTGTCAATCTTCCCTCACTCATTTTCTCCATATATCCAAACTATTTCCGCACACCTTCTTCTGCTCTCTCAACCACATTCTTTTTGTTTCTAAACATCTCTCATATCCTTTCATTACTTCTTCGATCAAACTACCTCACATCATATAATTTCCTCAAACATTCTTTTTACAATACATCCACCCTCCTGCGCACTACCCTGTCTATAGCCTATGCATCCCATGTTGGGATTACTATTCCTTCAAACATACCAATTTTTGCTCTCCCAGATAACGTTCTTTCTTTCCATACATTCTTCATCGCTCCCAGAACCTTCACACCCTCCCTTACTCATTTCAGCTTCCATGGTTCCATTCTCTGCCATGTCCACTCCCAGATATCTAAAACACTTTACTTCCTCCAATTTTTCTCCATTCAAACTCACATCCCAAATAAGTTGTCCCTCAAACCTGCTGAGCCAAATAGATTTGTCTTTATTTACATTCATTCTCAACTTTCCCCTTTCGCACACTCTTCCAAACTCAGTCATCAACTTTTGCAGTATCACACTCAAATCTCCCACCAGAGCTGTATAATCAGCAAACAACAAATGACCCACTTCACAGACTTGCCCCTCCCTCCAAGACTTTCAAATTTACCTCCCTCACCACCACATCCATAAATAAACTAAACAACTATAGCGATATCATATGCCCCCACTACAAACCAACTTTCTCCTAGAAGCCTTCACTCTCATCTCTTCCTACTCATGCACATGCTTTACACCCGTGATGAAGACTTCTCACTGCTTCTAGCAACTTTCTTCCCTTACCACATTTTCTTAAGACCTTCTACAAGGCATTTTTATGAACCCTATCATTTTCTTAAGACCTTCTACAAGTCATTTTTATCAACCCTATCATACGCTTTCTCCAGATCCATAAATGTTTTTCTAACTATTTCTCACACACAATTCTTAAAGTAAACACCTGATCCACACATCCTCTACCACCCTAGAAGCCACACTACTCCTCCCCAATCTGATGCTCTGTACACGTATTCATTCTCTCAGTCACAACAAATACATTCAACAAACTTCTGCCTATTAAGTTTGAACAAGCACCTCTATCCCCCTTTCCTCTATACAATGGCACTATACATACATTCACCAATCCTCACGCACCTCACCATGATCCATACATACAATGAAAATCCTTACCAATCAATCAACACTATGTCAGCTCCTTTCTTACTAAATCCAACTGCAGTATCATCCTCTCCAGCTGCCTTGCCACATTTCATCTTATGTTAGGCTTTCACTTCTCTCTTCATGAAACCATTCTCCATGACTCTTTCACTTTGCATACCCCTCCCCAACTCAAACATCCTACATGTGCCACATTATCATCACTTCTCCTTTTATCTCCATCACCTATGTTCCTATTTGTTCTCTCGTTTTTTTGCCTATTATCAACCTTCTTCCAAAACATCTTCCTATTCGTCCTAAAGTTTTCTGATACTCACGCAACCCAACTCTTCTTTGCTCTCTTTTTCAACCCCCATACCTTCCTCTTGCCCTTCTGCCACTTTCTCTTACATAACCACCAATCTTTCCCACTCCTTTCCTGTAGGTACGGCCCAAATGCCTCTCTTTTCTCTTTCACTAACAACTTTACTTCTTCATCCTACCACTCACTACCTTTTCTAATCTACCCACCTTCTACCTCTTCCATGCCATAAGCACCCATTCCCCTTTCTTTATTTACTCTCAACTTTTGCCATTCTACATTTAGTTCCAAACTCACTCACTCTCACAACTCTCTTCTCAATGACAATGATTCCTCTTTTACAAAAATCTCTACAAATCTTCCTCCATGTCTCCATAAGACTGATATCAGCCATTCCACCAGCTGCCCCTCAAAAACCAAAATCATAAAAAAGAATAAAATAAATCAATCGTATCAACTACTGATTATTAATATGGCTATTAAAAAACATCAAACATCCTCTTGATATGATCACAACTTAGTGCCTTCAGCAGCTACAGTGAACATACTATACCTAGCTCCTGTTAAGCAATGGGGTTACATTCCAGGAAGACCTGCCATTAGAAAATTCATTATACAAGAAACTGAAACCCATTATATAAAGGGGTTTAAGTTCCTAAGGAAACATGTTCTATATCTAACTCTGCTTAAGAACAATATGCCACACTCTCATCATGTAATTTTGATGATATTCAATTAAAACTTACAAGAAATATAGTAGTAAAAACATGAAGCAGTCGTGTAGTGGGATGGGGTATAGTGTGGCATACTGGGAAGGAGCGGAATGTGGACTAGGCTTGTCTATATCACTTGAATTATCACTAAGCTACGTCACCTCTTGAATTATCAAATTCTGTACCTGTTTCAAATGGAAGAGTAGATGTTTTCCAAGGCCTTTTGACAAAGCCATCCAATATTCACTGTATTGCCTGTATCTTTCTTTATCTTTAAATCTCCCTACAGGCAGGTGAGACATCTGTAATCACTCTACAGAACACCAGAGCACATTCATTATTAGAAATCATGTCTTTAAAGGGGGCCAAAACACTGTCAAGGAAGTCAAATGCATTTGCTAAACCACTGGTTGTATAGTAGTGGTCACAGTTGAGTGAGCAAGACCCATGGATTTGATTACAGCCATGAGTTTCTGACAATTGTCAAATCTAAGCATCTCTTTACATCTCAAGTGACAGACCCAGTACAGCCCTGAGTAACTTTAACACTCTTTGTTGAC
This sequence comes from Panulirus laevicauda, assembly GCA_032273605.1. Lineage (NCBI taxonomy): Eukaryota > Metazoa > Arthropoda > Malacostraca > Decapoda > Palinuridae > Panulirus > Panulirus laevicauda. The sequence continues at coordinate 6,434 of JAUTXX010543977.1, read as the reverse complement.
ATACTGATAAGGTTATAACCACTTTAGAGGCAGGACAAACCATGACAAACCAAGGTGAAGGCCACTGTTCATGCAATGTGTTTATGTGTACAAGCTGACTACTGGCAGCTGGGAGACGGATCAAAACGAATTTTGCCAAAGATGGAGATACAAATCTGAGAATATTTTGCAGTGACAATATGTAATTCATGATAATTACAAAACCTCTTGATATTTAATATACCATTATCAAATAAAAGGAAGATTTTATATGGAATATAATTTTTTCAAATCTGTCACAGCTGTAAGGGCTTACATAATGTTATCAATTGACAACTGCAAAATATCACTTAAAGAGTCATTGCTAAACAGGGGCTACATGTCTTTGGAAAAGCCACATGACAACAAAAACACCATAAGGTAAAGTTAATGGGATGCTGTTTCAGCATATATACCCAAAGATGTATAAAGAATACTCAAAATCTTACTCTCTAAAGATTTTCCTTATAACAGTATCCAACATAAGTTTCTACGGCATATGTTATTTGCATATTAACATGGAATATGAATCAAATAATGTAAAGTATAAATAAAGAACTGGAATATTTACATTGCAGGCTGAGTCCCTATATTTATATACAAGTAAAAACTTCTCCCAAAAGAAACTAGATACACTCAGTGGACACCACACATTCTTTCTACTCACCAGCTTCTTATTTAGATCTTGAATTGTTCGTTCCTTGTCTCGTAAACTGTTATTCAGCTCAGAGATTCTAGAATTGAGTTCACTGATCTTCTCCTTAAGTGAGTTCTTCTCTGTCTCTGCACGGAGCTGTGACTTTTCACATTCCTGGATACGTCCCCACAAATCAGCAGGGTTGGCAACCACATAGTCATCCTAAAGACAAAATGTTACATAAAGTTTTCTAATAAAACATTGCTGATCAGTAAAATAAACACACATCTGTGCATGAAATTACCTACATGTGATTGCATTTTTGTGGAATGAGTAAAGTGAGTGCTATATCCATGGGTCCCCACATCCTAGCCTATTTTTACAGTCATACATTGAAATTTATAACTTCTTTGTTTGTCATTGTTCCACAGATCCATTTATTCACCATATTTATGACATATGCATTCCTTCACATATTTTCCACTTGATTCTGGCATAGTTTCCTGTAATATCCACTTTAAAATACTTAACAGTATTAACACTATCAAATCAATCTAAAATAAAATTCATTATCATGTTTTCTCTCTTTCTTTTTTCTACTAATAAGGACATATCCAAGCATTTCTATTCCCTTATGTAACTCAGTTCACTTGTCTCAGGTACACCTCTGCTACCCTCCAATGAATATTTCCATCAGATCTGTGTTTCTTCAAAAAAGGTAACCAAGCTGGTGATGTGTACTCATGCTGGGTTTTATTACATGTTGTGAAGTTTTTCTTACCATAGCCTTGGTAGCTTAGCTGATGACAATTCAGACATCAAGCAGCTCATAATTCACCTTCTCATCAATATTGTTAATGTGGTGTTTCAGTGAAAGGCTGAGTGCCATGTTAACTCCTAAATCCCTTTCACACTATTATTACTGTAACAGGTCTCCAACTGTTGGATACTGGACTCCCTTACTATAAATGAATAAATATTCTCAAGAAGACTTACATCCAGCTGCATCAATAATACTTCCATGAGAATATATGCAAGGCTCGAGACTGATTTCAGGACTCAAATTTTAAATCTATCAAGTAAGATCCTAGCCCATTCTAAGTCCCTTTCTATTGCCAGATCATGTTCATAATATAACCTTAAAGCCATGTGCTCATTAATGTGTATTATCATTATGATAATCATATATAATTCCAGAAATGAACCTTTCATGGGGCTCCTAATGCTTCAAGGCTGCATAACAATAATAAGGAGAAAAATGATGATCTTAGGAGTGATAAGTTCCCAAATAAGACTGAATTCCCTTTCATCAACAACTCAGGGCAACTTTTTTACTTACTGTAACCAAAACTAGGAGGAATTTGGTAACACTTTCATTAATCTACACTTGGTAACACTTTCATTAATCTATACTAGACATTATTTAATATCTTGGAGACTACTGTGGCTCTTACCTTATCTCCTGCTGGTAAGAAACTCATGTTGGCCTGAGCAGACTGGCAAGCAGATGACAAAAGATGGGCACAACGATCAAGGTCACCCCGAAGTTCAGTCAGGTCACGAGATGTAAGATGTTTCACCTCGGAGAAGGTGCGCTTCACAGAACCAATCTCACGCCACAAGTCCAGTAAGTTTTTGTGCCCTGATATGTAGTAGTTGTTGAATTGCTGAAAAACCCACAAGAAAGAAATAATCAATATTTCTCACAATTCACTGCTAACTATTCCAACAGCTATTCAGAAAGCATATTCCCTACGGGACAAAAAATACATTAGTGAGAGTTAAAGAATAGGGTGTGTAAGTGATTGGATGATTTCATGTTATTCTCTTTGTAAAGCTTAATATCCTTCAAACTGAAAACCTCAAAAGTATCCTAATACTTAATGATTATAAAAATGCAATATCCCCTGTTGCCACTTTCTGAGTCACTATTTCCTCTATCTTGAGCCAAAAGTCTTTGTGTATTGGGTTACCCTATTGCTTACAAGGATTCAGTGTAGCAAAAACAGGAAAGCATACCTACAAATCAAAGTTGTGTGTAATGTCTGAGTAAGAAATAAATTGGAATGGGCCTTCATGCCATGCAAGAAGAAATAAAAATGAAAATATCGCTTTCCACATCTCTAAGAAACTGTGCAGGTAAAATTATGCATGCATCATTTCTGGTACTCCCACCTAAAGTGTTGAATGTATAGAGGTATATACCTATGAGTCACACTATGGTATAAGTCTCAAATGACTACTGTACACAGGTCAAAAAATGGGAAAATAATAATTCTTGAAACATGTCCTGTACAACTGCAAAAGGAGTGCTGAAAATAAGGAAATAAAGATATATATGCTATATGGCAATCAAGTGTAAATATTTTCAATGAATTACTCACCACAGTAAAGGGAAAAAAATGTGTTGAACTCATGTTCCATATTAAAAAAAATATAAACATGTAGAAGTAAATAACACATATCAACAGGTGAGGGTTTCTTATGGAGGGCTACCACAGCCTCTCTCAACCACCACCACACTTCTCACCATGGCTACTATACCCTCCCTCAACACCACCGTGTTCTTCCATCTAGGCCATCACATCCTCCCTCACCATCATCACTCCCTACCTCCCTAAACACAACACCCTCCCTCACCACCATCACTCCCTTGCTCCCTGGCCATCACACCCTGAATGAATGATAACACAGTTCAGTGGTTACAAGCCTCATCCCACCATTTTCCCTCTCCATACCTCTTATATTGCTGGCACAGCCTTCCTGATCAACAGTAAAATATTTTCCTTAAATCATTACATCCCAACAACCAACAATATCTTTTCCATCAAATAAATGGATATTTGTACCTGTGTATGGAGGGAAGTTAGTTGTTGTACTGCTCAACAGTAAAATATTTTCCTAAAATTATTACATCCCAACAACCAACAATATCTTTTCCATCAAAGAAATGGATATTTGTAACTGTGTATGGAATGAAGTTAGTTGCTGTATGCTACTAGTTTTGAAATTCCTAAGTCAACGCTCTACACAGTCTTCAAGGTGTTAAACACAAGATTCTCCACAGATTGCCTGTTGAAAAAAAAGGAGTTAAACTGAATAAGAAACGATAATGTTTTTAAGTTTCTACTAGTTGCTCCCAATAATGTATGAAAAATGAAGTATACAAATTTGTACACTGGCATCTGCTGTATTACTGCAAATTTTTGTATTACCAAAAACTTTTAAGTGTAAAAGTTTCTTTTGTTCTTCCTTTAATCTTTTCGAATTCAGAAGGTAGGATTCAGTACAGGATGCATCCTGTGAAGTAAGAAGTCTAAAGGACTGTGTAGAGGAAGCATCTTGTAACAGAAGAAATACTGGTTTTGAAGTCTGAATGATCATTTGCCTACTGGGGACAGCCCTACAAGCATTAGAGAGAGAATTTGCTCACAAAGGGTTAAAACAATCTCCCCCTATAATATGGAACATCCACTTGAATTTCACCCTCATCACCCATCTATGAGACTGGCTAACATCCATTTACTGAGATGCCACATCTATACTAGCAACCCACCTAGGCCTATGAAGTCACTGGCATGTACCTCTCAGCCAAAAACCTTCATCACTCACTAACGACCAGAGTCTAAAACTTCTAATTCAGAAATATTTTCTGCTAAGGATTAAAAGGAAAAAGGGGATGAAAAAGATATATGGGTACCCAGACAACTCTGTCTTTGATGAGGAAATTGTTTTTCACACTTCAGAATAAAAATTTCTTGCCTCAGAACAGAGCCACATGGGCACCTGGCTTAAGCTGTGTGTATGTGTATATATGTGTGTGTGTGTGTACTTACTTATTTGTACAGCATAGGGAAGGTGTTTTACACTCATGGTGCCCTATATCTTTTTTTAAAAAGTCACTTAATTTCATGCTATGTCCTCTGTGTGTGTTCATGCATATGAATATGTGTATGTGTGTGTGTGTGTGTGTGTGTGTGTGTGTGTGTGTGTGTGTGTAATCACCTATTTGTACTGTGCAGGGAAGGAGCTTTACACTCCTGGGACCCTGTCTCTTGAACATTCTATAATATCATGTATCTTATCAAATTCAAGTAAGCTGTTTGCATTAATCATGTCTTCAGTCAATGTGTTCCAATCATCCACCACACTTGTACTATAAAAGTATTTCTTTACATCCTTATGTACAAGTTTCTTATTCAGTTTCATTTCATACCCTCAGGACCTCTGGACCTCTATTCCTCCCTCTCAAAATAATTCCCACTGTCCACTATGTCTATCTCTTTTAAGAACTTAAAGGTTGTGATCAGGCACCTCTCACTCTTCTTTCTTCTATGGAGGGTAAATTTAAAGCCTCCAACTTTTTCCTGTTAATCTGTAAAAGAAGCATATTCCAGTTTTGGCCTTTCTTTACCCATATCCATGAAAGACATTCTGATATTTGCCAAATGACAGTCCAACTCCCTAGATATTTTCCTAATATGGGACTCTGGCAAAAGGTTAGGGACATTGTCTACTTCCAAGTCCCTAGCACACAAAATCTTCAAGCTTACTTCCTTCTAAGTAATGATCATATTAAGGCCATGTTTCGCTGTATCCCATCCTCGTTACCTTAAATTTTTCGGGTAGAATTTCATAAACCGAATTTCAGACCAACTTTGGAGTCTGTTTACGTCCCTTTGTATGTTGATGCAATCCTCTTCGCTTTTCACTCCCTCAAGACTTTTGTATCACCTGCAAACATATTCAGGTAGAATTCTATACCTTCAGGCACGTCCTCTATGTAGACCATGAACCAAACCCTGTAGCACTCTGCTAGTTATCTTACCCTATTTCATAAAGGTTCCTCTGACATGCATTCTTTGTTTCCTCCCGGAGATAACCTTTTATCCACCCTCATTCCTACATGGTGATTCAACTTCATAATCAGCCTCTCATGTGTTACAGTGTCAAATGCCTTCTGGCAGTCCACATACAGACAGTCCACCCAGCCTTCCCTTTTGCCCAGGACCGAGTTCACTCTCTCGTAAAACCATCTTTTATCCACCCTTATTCCTACATGGTGATCCAGCATCATAATCAGCTTCTCATGTGTTACAGTGTCAAATGCCTTGTAACAATCCAAATACAGACAGTCCATCCAGCCTTCCCTTTTGCCCGGGACTGAGTTCACTCTCTCCCTAAGATCATGCTGTCTTTCTCTTGGGAAATTCCTCCTATGTAGAAAGTCATCCACTTGCTTTCTAACAATCCCTTTCAGAACCTTACACACTACACTTGTCCGTGAGACTGGTCTGTAGTTGATGCCTGTCTTTTTTTTTCATATTTATTTTCATTATACTTAACCGTCATCTCCTCGTTAACGACATAGTGCAAGGGAACAGACTAAGAATGGCCCAACCCACCCAAATACACATGCATAATCACAAAATATATATCTGGCACTAAAGTGAAAAAAAAGGGGGGCATGACACAACATATGAATATTTTTACAAAAAGATATGGGAACACAAGATATAGCACTACAGTGGAATTATTACTAGACAGGAACATGAAATCACAAGGATGAGACATCAAAATAAGATAAGATGCCCCATGAAGATGGATAATTGTGAGAGAATGACACCACAGCAGGATGTGTCATTACTAGAGGGGAATTTTTTATCAAAAGGTATATGTGACATTAAAATATGATGAGGTACATAAAATTATCCCTGGGGATAGGGGAGAAAGAATACTTCCCACGTATTCCCTGCGTGTCGTAGAAGGCGACTAAAAG
>JAUTXX010543956.1:0-10548 GCA_032273605.1 Panulirus laevicauda | reverse complement strand
ATTGCTCTCTCTCTCTCTCTCTCTCTCTCTCTCTCTCTCTCTCTCTCTCTCTCTCTCTCTCTCTCTCTCCTCACTTGATACAGAACAAAGAAGCTATTTATCCATCCATTCGTACCTGCAATGGAATCACTCAGCGTACGAGACCTGCGATCAAACATCCAGACGAACATCACCTGCATGCTCGATGATCCTCCTCCCACAGCTCACTCCGTTACTGGTCCCTCGGCCTTAATTAATGATAAACTAATTACGCCCAATTACTGACTCACATTAGAGGTTATTCTTAACTCAAGGTGAAACGCGCCGAATGCCTCTGTGTATCTGTTCGGATCTTCTTCTTCTTCTATTCGTCAGCGTCGCCGTCAGGAGGAGGAGGAGGAGGTAGGGGAGGATGTTTGTTCACATATTCAAAATGCGTTACGATGTTCAGCCGCGCTGAACCTCACCTGCAGCTCTCGCCCGCCTCTCAGACGCGCCCCCGACACGCGCGGGCGGAGGCCAGAGCGGGTATTTACCCAGCACCTCCCTCTGTTGACACGGGCAGTGTCCAGCGCGCGGGGAGGCACGTGCAAAGTAAACAAGAGAACGTGGCCGCGCGCTGGCCCTACCAAGGCTGGCGGAACCGATGAGCACACACCACACGCGCATTGTTCTTCATCATACATGATAATCAAACACTCGCTCTTCACAAGCTCGCGGTGGGCTGCAGAGCGTGCTGGCGTCAGTCGGTCTGTTGACCCTCTCCTCCTCCTCCTTCTCCTCCTCCTCCTCCTCCTCCTCTGTGTACTGTGTCTGTGTGTAGGTGTAGGAGCTCAGACGGCCACACACACACACACATATACACACACCAGGGAACTTGAAGGCCCGAGGCAACCCACCAAGGGCGTCTGGTAACGCTGAAGTCGCGCTTTTGATCCGAGACTAAACTATCTTCCGTTCGTTCCAAGTCTCTCTCTCACCCACTCTCGCACTGGCTGCGCAGGAATGCGCAAAACAGATCGATACGCTAACGCGCAGGGAGGGGAAGACAAGGATACAACGGGGCAAAAACGGATGAGCGAGGCGAAGCGGAGACATTTCAGGTAACTGGTGCGGGCGACTTAATTTACGACCTGTTCGTATCTTGCCTCGCCACCTGCTCTCCAAGGATGTCTGGCGGGATATTCACAGCTGGAACCGATATCCAGCCCCTGGGTGTAGCCTTGTCACAACCAAGGACACAGACACTTGCACTACTGATATCACCAGAGGTGGTCGCCAGAAGTGGTCGCTAGAGGTGGTCGCCAGAAGTGGTCGCTGACATCGACGACAATCCGTACGCACAAGGATGGTCCTCCAAGCACCAGAGGGAACTCCGCGTTCATGATGATTAACAAACCTGTCTCTCAATTTCGAATACCAGAAGACAGGTCTTCGATCACCTGTGGTAAGCCTGGGTTCGATCCCCGGCGCGGGGAGAGTGCACACAGCTCACCCAGATGTTCATCTTTCCTCCGCCTGGTCAATAAATGCGTACCAACTTGTACTGGAGTAAGGCACTACAGATGTGACAGGCCTTAACCAGCCACCACGTAACTGAGTTCGACTTGACCCTGCGGTGTCCATGTATGGGGACGAGAGAAGCCCTCACTGACAGGCTGGTGACTCTAAGAAGGTTTAAAACACTTCAAACTTTTACTTCTGAGAACCTTCGTCAGTAGGACCTTTAGCTACCCGAAAGCCCCATCCCTTCCTCCTCCTTACGTAACCTCGAGAACACATCTTTCCCGCACACATCACGATCATCAACATACTGTACAAATGACGTTCACATTGAATACAGATAAATTATGGTGCGCAGGAGAGAGACATGTTGATTCACTTACCTTTCTACTGCACATGGAGACAGTCTGAGTGTTTTGACCTTGTCAATGCCTGGTTGCCTGACCAACACGACACGTCGTTACGAGCCTAGAAGAGAAGATAGCTGTTGTTTACTCCTATATTAACCCGGCCACATAGTACAGCGAGGGAAAGACTTTACAAAAATATATGTATAGAGTAACATACGTGGAGACGAGGCAAGCTACAGACGTGGGCTGGGAGGGGGACTCATGTACTCAGTACAAAGATACACACACACAGTCCAGGCTGAGCCAGTAGCCATATGTAAAGACAGTAATGTACATAGCAGGTCCAGGAGGTGGACAGAGGGGCCCCCGTGTGTGTAGAACATGTCAGTGATATTCAGCCGGGGTTCCCCAAGAACCAAAGGTTCCCCGAAATTCACTGACTAAACAAACTTATGAAAGTCCAGTTATAATTCACTATCTATAAATGCAGTTTTTTTTTTTTTGCTTTTTTTTTAACTTGGGCTTTGCTTATAGCTGCCTCAGTATTGCTAGATTAGCTGTAAAACTTCGCTTGAGAAAGAATTGCTTGAGAACAAATAGGTTCCAAGAAATATTTACACGTTGCATATAAGGTTTCTCAACCTAGTGAAGACTGAAGAGCAGTATCTAACTTTAGAGAGACACGACTTACAGCTTCGACCACGTACCCGAAGGCTTTCAGATCTTGTCCACTTCGAACAGGTGGCGAACGAGGCGAAATGTCATGACAGCCTTCAAGTTATTCACTCACATCGAAGACGTGGACAGTAGCTAGTTCTTCGAGCGATGTCGGAGGCCAGAGCAACCACAAAACTAAATGTGAAATGAAGCAAAGAAAAAAACTTTTTTAAGAACATATATAAAGAAGTACTTCTATAACATATAAAGAAGTACTTCTACAACATATAAAGAAGTACTTTTATAATACATAAAGAAGTACTTCTACAACATATAAAGAAGTACTTTTATGATATATAAAGATGTACTTTTATAACATATAAAGAAGTACTTCTATAACATATAAAGAAGTACTTCTATTACATATAAAGAAGTACTTCTACAACATATAAAGAAGTACTTTTATAATATATAAAGATGTACTTTCATCATACATAAAGAAGTACCTCTATAATACATAAAGAAGTACCTCTATGATACATAAAGAAGTATTTCTTTAATATAAGAATGGTGGGTGAATGGAGGACAATGATTGAGGACATTGTGTAGACATCATATATAAATGCAAGAAGTTATATGACACTGGAGGATATTCAAGTAATGGAGCCCCACGAGTGTAATACTCTCCCCTCGTACAGTACAAAATAGGTCATTACAAATAGGTAATTACAGATACGTAAATGGCGATAGAGTAGGAAACAGCCAAGGTACCTACCTCACCTCCATCACCCGACTCGCGTTCCCCTCTCCTTGTCTTGCCAATCGGCCTTGATCAACTGCTCGGCCAATCATCGCAGGGACACAGCGCACACCCAAAGTTCCCAACTCCAGCCGCTGGTGTATCTGGGGTGAGAGAACCATTATACAAGCTTTAGAATACTACAATTTGCCTGTCGTTATCATGATAATCATAATCATTATCATCATCATTATGATCATATATTCTTTTATGCTTGTCGTATCTTCTCACTATCACTGTCATTAATACTTGTGAACAATGTAGCAAAAAAAGCTAACTGTAGTACCGATAGTAGTATGAGTAGAAGTAACAGTAGGTGTATGTAGTACCAGTAGTAGTAGAAGTAGAAGTAGAAGTAACAGTGTGTGTAGTACCAGTAGTAGTAGAAGTAGAAGTAGAAGTAACAGTAAGTGTGTGTAGTACCAGTAGTAGTATAAGTAGTAGTAGAAGTAACAGTAGGTGTGTGTAGTACTAGTAGTAGTATAAGTAGTAGTAGAAGTAACAGTAGGTGTAGTAATATCAGTACTTAAGATGTACTCCAATAGTCTTAAGTGGCGTTTGAAGGTTATTCAAAGTGAGCGACATTTGAAGAGCCCTTTTTAAGGTCGGCCGTGTTCGGTACTTTAAGGTCGGCCGTGTTCGGTATTTTAAGGTCGACTGTGTTCGGTATGGTAATTGCACTGGTTTAGTACAGATGCTGAGGGCGGCGCCTACTGTTTCATGAATTCGACGAACGGATGCACCTCATCAGAAGAAAATCATGGGGACGAACGGGAATTCAAACCGAAGTGAGAAAATGTTGATTCCCTCGCCAGCAGTCAGGAAATTTAACAATTGCGGGAATCCTCGCTAAGTAATTCCTCTTACACACACACACACACACACACACACACACACACACACACACACACACACACACACACACGACGCGCAAGCTCCGGAGATACGTATGCAAATACCGACACTCACTCGTGTTTATAAAATGATTCGCACAATCAATGAGAGACACAGGCCTTATTAGGTCGCTTCTCATGACGGTGAGAGATGCATGAAGACGTTCACTGCTGACAGTGACGCGGAGATGGTGCTCGCTGTCATAACCCTGCCAGTGAAAGATGTGTGGAGTAAGCCTTCTATTAACTACGAGGAAGAGGAATTAAAAATGCCCTCACCACCATCACGGACGCTGGCACACACCAACACGCACAGTGACACACCAGAAGCACACCAACATATACAGTGACACACCAACATGTTCAGTGACACACCAGAAGCACACCAACATATACAGTGACACACCAACATGTTCAGTGACACACCAACATGTTCAGTGACACACCAACATGTTCAGTGACACACCAGATGCACACCAACATATACAGTGACACAACAACATGTTCAGTGACACACCAGATGCACACCAACATATACTGTGACACAACATGTTCAGTGACACACCAACATATACAGTGACATTCCAGCATATACAGTGATAATCTAACGTGTACAGTGACACTCCAACACTCCCCCCCGGCCACCACACCCTCCCTCACCACTACCACCACCACCACGCCCTCCCTCGATCGCTACCACCTCTCCCTCCCTGGCCATCACACCCCCCCACACCACCATTACTCCCTCCCTCCCTCCCTTCCTACTGCAAGACCTTCCCTCACCACCACCACCACCCCTCCCTCCACTCACACTCCCGCCACCACCGCTACTTCCCTCCTCCTCTCTCTGGCTACCTCACCCTAAACGTCGGAAGGCATTGTTCAGTGGTTCCAACCACTCACGTTTTCTATTTTCCATTTTCAAATCTCCTATACTGCCAGCTGCAATTTACCGCTGAACAATAAGACATTTTTCCCGAAAATGGACCACTCTAGCAACCAGCAGTTTCTCTCCTGCCATGAAAATGGGGCTATGTAAGTGAACAGTTCAATTCTCTGTTCGTTACACTACGTAATAAGTCAACTTACCGTATTACGTATTGACCACGTAATCTTCAATCAGTTTCATAACATATAAACCATACCATTTACTCTGTACACATACCAGCATATCTGCCACCAGCATATCTGCTATCTAAATGTCCCTACAGGTGTGTAGTGATGCATCACATGGCAGCTGTTGACAGGTGTGTCGTGATGCATCACATGACAGCTGTTGACACCACCACCTCTTACGGGGGAGTAGTTTACGGGTATCCATCCTCGTGGAGGTACCCCCCCATAATCTGGGGTGGCGTTCCACCCCAGAAAATGAGGTCGGGAAAAAAAAATACGTAGCTTTCTTAAAAGGTAGAGAGAAACAACTTACCAATAAAGTGTCTCAAAATAGAATCCGTTTGGTCTCTCCTTCGGTCGTGAGGCTTACAATCCTGTGTCCCATGTCGTCTGGAACTATTATATGTACCAATAACTTCCAACACCTTCAGGAAACAAGGATAGGAAACGTAGCTAAGCCAGGCGATTGTCACGACCGGCAAGAACAACTGCTGGAATGCACCTGCGTCTCAGAATCCACCCGTAATGACTATAAACAAGTCAAATGAGAGACTTTCATGATTATAACGGTTTACAAAATAAATATGAACCTCAGTATTTTAGAAAATACGTAATAAGAAAATAGAATGTGTCATTAATTATCGTTTATTGATAAATATTTTATTTAAGGAAAAATTTACACCCGTTGACGAAGTAAAGTGATGGAAGTTCTTGGGATCAAAACAAACAATTTAGTAGTGTTCGATGGCCGACGAAAATTGCTAAAAATCTATGGCAAAAGGAGGCGACAAGGGCAGAAAAATAATACAAAAACTCCCAATAAGACGTCACCTTAACAAGGACATGAATACAAACATTAACAATTACATTAGTAATAATTCTTAGGCGAAAACAGCAAGACACCAATACGCTCGCCAAACACATAGAAACAAACACACACAAACACAAACACAAACTGACATATGGCAACAAACACACAAACAAGGACAATACACGCAAAAAGCACCTGCAGACCATTAAATGATTCACACATACTCATTTTTTAAAAGTCACTTTAATTCCCTCAAGTAACGATTCATTATGTAATCATGAATAAATTGCAGTAATGATAACACGAGATGATAAACAAGTTTGTCTGCCTCCCCCACTCCCTCGGGCAAACAGATGGGCAATTATCTACTCATCTATACTCTTCTTTACACTTCAGTCTATCCTTCTCTACATTCCAGGCTTTCTACCTTGTTTACACCTCAATCCTCTATCATTGTTTACACCTCAACCCTCTAACATTGTTTGCACTCTAACCCCCTACCATTGTTTACACTTTCAACCTCTACCGTTGTTTACACCTCCATCCTCTACCATTGTTTACCCCTCAACCCTCTACCATAGTTTACACCTCAACACTCAACCAATGTTTACACCTTCACCCTCAACCTCTGTCTACACTTCAGTCCTCAATCTTTGTCTTAACTTCAAACGAATCAGGCAAACAATCTCTTAGGTTCGAGCACATGTGTACAGTCGCATTCATTAACCTTCTCTGTAACCGAAGGAAAATCTGGACGTACGTAAAATTGAAAGTCTTTTGTCACAATAAGGAAGGTTTTGAAGTGCATGTGTTACATACGCCTTCGTGTGGTGAGTATATGTTTAGATACACACACACACACACACACACACACACACACACACACACACACACACACACACACACACACACACACAATAAAATCAAATCCCTGGACCTTCTGTCTACCTATTATTTACAGCCGTAAGGGTGTGACAAGCCGCCCACTCCCTGGTCCCGAGGGCGCCGCAAATCGACTCAAGGGCATGTCGAATCCCGGCTACTGAGAACAGCAGACCCACAACGTACCACTCCATAAACAAGTCATCCGCTCCACTCTAAACCACGCCTCACCTCCCAAGTCTACTACAGTCATAAGAGGAAACCTATCAGCGCAAATATAGTACTCAAAACTATCACTGCTTTCAAAGGCAACCACAAATACTCAACGCTCACATATTGAAGCAAAGATCTTGGCACAATGTACTTTGCAACAGTAATAGATTCCTCCCACCCAAACCACTCCGTTACTAATTACCTTTCGAACTCACACTCCAGCCAACCTATCTCTTTCCACTGCTAAACGTAACTTAATTTCGTATACATTAATCTTCAACTTCCTCCTTTTACACAGTTTCTCAAACGGATCTGCCACCAGCGCCGTGTCATCAGCAAATAACTGACTCGCTTCCTATGCTCCCTCACCCCAGACTACATGTCTGCCTCTCTCTCTCTCTCTCTCTACGAACCTCGCATTCGCCCTCCACCTCCTCATCATCCCATCCATAAACAGTTTAAACAGTCATGGTGACATGACACACCCTAGCCGAGGGCCTCATCTTGCCTTGTAATGATTCATCTTCTCTTCATACTCACACACACCCCTTACTGTCTTGTTGAAAAATTCCTCGTTGCTTCTAGTCGTTGTCCTCCCACATCATGTGTTCGGACCACCGTCCACAAGGCATCTCTATCAACCCTATCATATGCCTTCTCCAGATCCATAAATGCCATATACAAATCCATCTGTTTTTCTAAGTATCTCTCACCCAGATTCTTAAGTCAAGCACCTGATCCACACACATCCTCTGCCACTCCTAAAGCCACATTGCTCTTCCCTAATCTAATATTGTTTGCATGTTACCACCTTGACAGATACTCTCCCATACAACTTACCAGGTACACTTAAAAAAAACATACCTCTGTGATTCGAACATTCACTTTTGTCCCCCTTTCCATTATTCAGTGGCTCTATACAGGCATTCCTTCACTCAATCAACAACACTGTCAATCTTCTTTCTCAAGAAATTCAACTACAGTCCCATCCACTCTAGCCGCGCTGCAACACTTCATATTAAGTAAGGCATTCACCACCTCTTAAATTTTCTCGAAGCAGCTTACCATGACTCACTTCGCATATCTCTCCGACCGAAACACCCTACATCTACCACCCTGTCATCAAACACATTCAACAGTCCTTCAGAATACTCATTCCATCTCCTCATCACCACTCCCTTGCCTGTTACAGCATCCCTGTCTGTTCTCCTTACTCTCTTGTTCTCTTCACATTGTTCACTCCCTTCCAAAACCCTTAGTTATCCTCCCTGAAGTTTGCAGATATCCTCTCACCCTATTCATCATTCGCTCTCTTTTTCAGCCCCTGCACTTCCTCTTGACCTTATACTGCTTTCTCTTGTACGTCTCTCAATCGTTCACATTCCTTCACCTTAGCTAGCGCAGTCTTCCTCCTTCCTCTTGAGCTTTGTTTCATTCGGAGGCAGAACACGCAGGTTCCTCTACACGGACCTGCTATTGCGAGTTCCTTCCCTCTCATTTTTGTTCGATCCCTACACACTCAGCCAACCCAGCGTAGAGAAAGTGAGTCACAGGGTGGGGCAGGGGGCGAAGGTTCTGGGGGTGTTGAAGAATATGTGAAAGGCGAGAACGTTATCTCGGAGAGCAAAAATGGGCATGTTTGAAGGAATAGTGTTTCCAACAATGTTATATGGTTGCGAGGCTTGGGTTATAGGTAGGGTTGTGTGGAGGAGGGTGGATGTGCTGGAAATGAGATATTTGAGGACAATATGTGGTGTGAGGTGGTTTGGTCGAGTAAGTAATGAAAGGGTAAGAGAGATGTGTAGTAATAAAAAGAGTGTGGTTGAGAGCAGAAGAGGATGTGTTGAAATGGTTTGGACATATGGAGAGAATGTGTGAGGAAAGATTGACGAAGAAGATTCATATGTCAGAGGTGGAGGGAAGAAGGAGAAACAGAAGACCAAATTGGAGGTGGAAGGATGGAGTGAAAAAGATTTTGACCTGAACATACAGGAGGGTGATAGGCGTGCAAGGAATAAATTGGAACGATGAGGTATGCCGAAGTCAACGTGCTGTCAATGTACTGAGCCAGGGCATGTGAAACGTCTGGGGCAAACCATGGAAAGGCTTGTGGAGCTTGGATCTGGATAGGGTGCTGTGGTTTCGGTACATTACACATGTAAACGAATGTGGCCTTTTTGTCTGTTTTCCTGGCGCTATCTCGCTGAAGCAGGGGGTAGCGATGCTATCATCTGTAGGGCGAGGTAGCGCCAGAATGTATGAAGGCAAGCAAGAATAAATAAGTACATGTGTATATATGTTTATGGATGGGCCGCTGAGGCTGTTAATGTGAGAGTTTTCGCGAGCGTTTACCAGGTGTAGTCAACTGTTACTTGTAAATCACACAGTTTTGGTGGAAGAGTTGAAGAAAAAACTGCAGAAGCTGACGCTTGAGGTTGAGGGAGTATGTGAAAGGATTAGGGAAAGTAATGTCATGATGTTTAGCTTGGTAGAGAAAGACAGTTCTTTTTGAGGCATTTTGACATACAGCACATTTGGACATTAGAGGAATCTCATTTGCCCATTGTACAACTCCAACTTCTTTTGATATATTATTCTATTTATCGGTGATGAAAGGTTTATCTCTAAGGTTCCACCGGTCTATTGATTTTAGTACTTCTTTATATCTGTCTAAGTTATCTACACACATTCATTACTATTGCCATTAGATAAACGATTTCTTCTTTCTTCTCCAAGTTATGTTTTGGGGTGTAAAGAAATACACTTGATGATATTCATATCTTGATTATTATTTTTCGATGAATATGATATTTGATATAATAAGCGTTTGGTCATTATCATATGAGATAAGAAGATTTTTTATGGTAACATGTGTATCAAATATGACAATGTAGGAACTAAAAAGCGTCTTTAGGACACACCTTCAAGGAATTTAGACAAGTGGACGCTCTATAGTGCGTAATATACCACTCAGGGAGCGCCATAGGTCCTACTTGGAACTCCTCCTCCCGAGCCACCGAATCCTCCAGCACCTGATGCACCAAAGCCTCCGGCACCTGAACCAGCGAAGCCCGTACCTGATCCACTGAAGCCTCCGGCACCTGAACCGCTGAATCCTCCGGCACCTGAACCACCGAAATCTCCAGCACCTGATCCACTGAAGCCTCCAGCACCTGAACCACTGAAGCTTGCACCTGACCCAGCACCAGAGGCACCACCATATGACACACGTCCACCTCCAGCAGCTGCAGCAGCGTCCTCTTGACGAGCCTTCTCGATCTGGGCAATAGCATGGGCTGGGAGAGGATGGGGAGTGGGCAACAGGTCAGACTGCACCTGATATCC
>JAUTXX010543945.1:0-10548 GCA_032273605.1 Panulirus laevicauda | reverse complement strand
CTCTCTCTCTCTCTCTCTCTCTCTCTCTCTCTCTCTCTCTCTCTCTCTCTCTCTCTCTCTCTCTCTCTAAGTTATGGGTCTGTTCTACTGCGTCCCTCTGTCTCCCATCATCCCCCCCCCTACCCCCTTTGTCTACATTCGTCCTACTGAACTCCCATTCCCCTGTCACCGACTCCTACCTCCTCTCTACTTCCTCACGTATCAATTGTAACCGTCCATATACGCCCTTCGTTCCGGAAGACAAACATGTAGAGACCGTCAAAGCTCTGTCTTGGCTATATGGCCTGTGACCCCCTAGTGATCACTTAAAAGATCGTTGTACGACACAAGAAAGATCGGGAGTTCGAAGCCTATACTACAGTTGGATTGGATCTACTCGAACTGCCACTATCGCTGGCGTGAACGTACCCCAGTGTCAATCAAGCACTTTACCTCACTACAGGTAACACTTACACCTACACTGTACCACACAGCTCGAGGAGGTGTAGGTGTAGCCATCACCACCACAGGGGCCCTAACCCCCAACAGTATACCAACATCCCCAACACTCCAATACCACTAACATGGGACCTTCTGTACCTCACCAACCAGGGCCCTCGTACCTCATCAACCAGGGCCCTCCTGTACCTCACCAACCAGGGCCCTCCTGTACCTCACCAACCAGGGCCCTCCTGTACCTCATAAACCAGGGTCCTTCTGTACCTCATAAACCAGGGTCCTCCTGTACCTCGCCAACCAGGGCCCTCCTGTACCTCACCAACCAGGGCCCTCCTGTACCTCACCAACCAGGGCCCTCCTGTACCTCACCAACCAGGGCCCTTCTGTACCTCACCAACCAGGGCCCTCCTGTACCTCACCAACAGTTATGGTTCACTATAACAGAGTCAGCGTAGGTCTCCCCAACATTCCACCTCCATCTCGCCCCTCCACCACCTGTGGTGGTGACTCAGGCCGGGCTGCTCCAACAATGGATGATCTCCGTCAGCCGTGAGCAAGCTAAAGGAGCCAGCCAGGTGGGCGCCACTCACCACCACGATGTTGGCGACAGCTGTTGGAGACCAGGTGGTCTCCCGGACGCCACACGGTGTTGGCGACAGCTGTTGGAGACCAGGTGGTGGTGGTGGTGGTGGTGTCGCCTCCCCTACACCACCACCACCACGGTGTTGGTGGACGGAAATATCTTACCAAGTGGTCGAGGTATTTCTGGTACGCTGTCTTTTTGTCCCATCAGCCGAGTATACCATGGCTCTTACTTTAACCCGGGGGTCCCGGTGCTTTATCCGGGGGTTGTCGTGGATTATCCGGGGTTATGGTGGATTATCCGGGGTTGTGGTGGATTTCTGAGATGTGGGGGATTATCCGGGATGTAGCTGATTAACTGGGATGTGGTGGATTAGTGGGGATTGTGGCGGTTCATCCGGGATTGTAATGCCATCCAGAGTCGCAATGGATTATCTGGGAACGTACTTTATCTGGAGGTTCCGGTGGATTATCCGGGGTTGTGGTAAATTCTCCGGAATCTGATGAATTATACTGGCTTCCGAATTATCCAGTCCGTCGTGGATTATCCAGGGTTAAGTTATTCATGTGGCACTTCCAAATGAACATAAATTTTACAACGACGCACACGACCTGTACATATCCTTTACTAACATGTACACAACTTGTACTCACTGAACCCGTCTGGATCCTGACTGTCTTCATAAAAAACAGTTTAAACTTTAGGGGCATAACATATCACCTGTCACCGCTGTTAAGGAGGAAATTCTTAGGAAAAGGCAACGCTGCAATACCACAAAGGGAGGTATGTAAACAGTGAGCAATGAAAAGAAGAAAAAAAAAGCCACGAAGCTGAGGTATCTTAAAGAACAACGGACAATTATCTTCGTTCAACACTTAAAAGCTCTCTAAATAATCTTGACACAAACTGCCTCGCTCTTTCGTCAACCTAAACTGTAAATATCGTAAGCTAAATCAAGACAGTCTGACGTACCCATTTCAATTTTACGGGCTTTTAAGAGGCATACATTTGTCGAGTTTAAATAGGCTGACGTCTTCATTTTTGTAGACACTTTTTTCATCATGTTTAACGCCTCTGTTCATTGCCCCCGAGCTACGTGTTGCATTTAAAACAACAAACTCTCAAATAATTAATGAGGTCTCGTTCTCTGGTCGACATACGAAGCTAACCATCCTACGAAAATAGACAGACCCCAGAGGAGAGCTTATATAAATAATTTCAGTCCCCAAAGGCCTCAGAATTTCATCCATAGTTGAAAGTGTAACAATCTGGTAGTCAAATTACGATGTTCCCTTCTTGTATGTAGCATTTCCGCAGTCATTATTTCAAATATCAATTAGGTAAACTCTGTAAATTTCGCGGAAAATTAAGTAAACTGGGCAGTATGCTATTTTACCGTAACGCAATCTCACACAAAGTGTATAATATCTCAAGCAGAACCTTGAATTAAAACATATAATCCTTTACCAGCGTTTATCTAAGAACATTTGAAGCGTTGGAAAAAAGAATCAGTGGATTCTTTAAGGAATTATTATTTCGCTTCAATATAGCGAAAATTAAAATTAGGATAGATACTAAATTTATGACGCTAATTTTAAATGATATACAAAAATTTTATTCAATATCACCAACACGAACGCTGTTTGTTTACTAACAGAGACGGCGCAGGCGCACTGAGCGGGCAAGCAGACGTCTTGCCTGTGTGACAATGGTCCTCGGTAATTCCTCGGTGTTTTTCTCTTATTATCTGTCATGTCCGCTCTCTAAAATTGCTCGCATGACTGAATTACAACTTTACAAGTTGAAAGACTGCGAGAAATTTCCGTAGGAGGAAAAGAAACCCGTTGATGTTTACACAAATTTAGTGAAGAGCTGTCGAATATTTTCCAGCTAGCGTCTTTTCCTCTTTCGAGAATGTTAAAGGAATAAAATCCATCAAGTTTGTCTCAATATGTACACCCCAGCAACTCCCAGCCTAATATCAGTTTCACCTAGAACAACAAATTGATGAATGATATTGTTCTTTGTTAATAATTGATGAATTAATATTGTTCTTTGTTAATAATTGACGAATAATATTATTCTTTGTTAATATCCTCGTAAACTCATGATTCTTGGCTGTTCGAATGATATACATATACGTCACTTCCCTGACAAAGTGTTACTTCTTCATACATAGAAGGGCGTATGTATATTTT
Organism: Panulirus laevicauda; assembly: GCA_032273605.1. Classification (NCBI taxonomy): domain Eukaryota; kingdom Metazoa; phylum Arthropoda; class Malacostraca; order Decapoda; family Palinuridae; genus Panulirus; species Panulirus laevicauda. Next base: position 7,329 of record JAUTXX010543945.1, on the reverse strand, counting down.
AGACGACGCAGTCAACAACAGCTGGCATGATGTATGGGTAGGCCACTCCAACGGAAAGGAATAAGTATACATGATGCTCTCTCTCACCTGAGGTGAGTTTTGCTGAGGAGAACAGCAGTGTGTGTGTGTGTGTGTGTGTGTGTGTGTGTGTGTGTGTGTGTGTGTGTGTGACGTCCTACCCGTGACAGCTCCCATGTTACACCGGCTCTTCCTTCACGACAGCCAACGTCACAAGGTAATGGCCGTCCCCACGACGGGATTTACTTGAAGTAAGTGGCGGTCGTCTGTACGTGAGGCGTCGCTTGTGTCGGTCAGAGACCAGCAGAACGTGAGGGGGTGGAGTGTTGGGGGGTCGGGGGGTAGGGGGGAGGGAGTGGTCAGCTAACTGTGACCCTGACATCACATATTCGCCCTCGGTGCTGCCACGAGATAATGTGACGCAAGAATAGAAAATGGTTATCGTAGCCTCTCTGTCGCAAGAATCCCTTCGGAATATACTCTTACGTTTATAACATACGATTCGGCTTATTTGAAGGTACCAAGAAACACCGCTTGTTCGGCACGCAGTAAAGAAAGAAAAAAAATCGTCCATCTTTTGCGGCCTGACAGATAAAATAGTGAAGCATACAGCACTTTGTTTATCACCCTCGCCATGAGGAACATATTACATAGGCGGCTGGAGGACGTGATTACAGGTATGCCTTGTAAGGTGGACCACATGTCCTCGTGTCTCCCACGACTGACGCTTGATATGTAAGGCTAGGCTTGCCACACAATGCCGGAATCTTATACCCTACAATAACTCCTCTTTTACCCCATGTGACATGATACCCATTACACAAATAACACCCACTACACTATGTTGTCCCCTCTACATCATGTGCCGCCCCCTCCTTCCTCCCCATTACATTAACCATCACTTCCAACACCACTGTTGATGCCAGTATACCACACTTGAATCTCAGGTCTCCACCCCACCACTTACCTTTTCCCTCCCCTACCACCTCTCCCCACCTAGAAAAAACCTAACCAGGGGAGTCGGGAAATACCACAACGCGTCAAACACCGGTGGCATCCGACTAGGCTATCACCTGCTGATGTAAACAAACACCTCAAGAGATCGGCCACTACCACCATCTTGTTTCTGGTCTTTGCCACAGACCAACATTACGGGCCCCACCAAGTCCTGTGAGGCTGACCGATATTTCCCATCTTAACGGGGTAGCGCTCGTAGGATTTTTCAGCTCAAGCACTCAGGCTCATATATTCAGGTAAACATCCTCATGAATAAACACTCGTACACGCTCAAGGGTACATTTTCAAGCCAAACTTCACACACACACACACACACACACACACACACACACACACACACACAACCAGACCCTCGCATGCATCACTATGACCCCATGGCAGTACGTGTGCCATGCCAGTACGGCACACTCATCAAGCATCGCCCCTCTCTCTCACACACACACACCTGCCACCCACTCATCAAGCACTTCCCCTCAGGTGCGGCACGCCACATTGTGTGTGGCCATCCATCGCAACAGCGCCATCAGCGAACCGTCAAGCACCCAGCGACGGTATATATAGAGGTCCATCTCGGGTGCCACCCAGGGCGTCTCGTAAATAGCCCACTGCAAGAAGGAGTTGGAGGAGGAGGAGGAGGTGGTGGGGGGGGATCGTCCCTTCGCCGAGAACTAATGAATCCATTAAAACGTTCACCGTGATTATAATCAATGCTTAATCTAAATCTACCCCAAGAAAAAAAAAAAGCGAGGATAATCTCACCTAATGTATTGATCTTGCCCACCGCACCACGGCAGAAATAAGGACGTACGCCACAGCCGTCAAAGCCAGGACGTTTTGGTCCGTACGGAGGCCCGACCCAGAGTTCAACCTGGCCTTGGACGCCGCCGTTGTATCCACCTCGTTCGTCAGCTCCTCTTCCTTCTGCAGCTCCTCTTCGTCATACTGGTGGAAACAGAGGCGTGCCATGTTCCTCTTGATCCCGGCGCAGTCGAAGGCCTCCGTCCCATCACAGGTGCACGTCTCCAGCTTGGTGGCTGCCTTCTGCCGCTGCAGGATTGAGATACTGTTGTTGCACCTGTAGCTACACCTGTGGCAAAGGGGGTGAAAAAACAAGAGCATTTGGAGAGGGGGTTTATACATCTGTAATTGACATCTGCGAAAGCCGGCTACATCTATCGTACCCAGCAACTGTTACACCTGTACCTATGGATGGATCAATATGTCACAAAGTGCTAAAAACCTCTTACTATAGAAGGGTCGTTACAAGTGTTACACCTACGGACAGACACGTCACTGCTGCTTTGCACGAAGTGGTCAACACCTGTTCGCTTAATAACAAACTACAAGGTTGTTATGATCTGTATCTACGCCTCGTCTATGGGGTATAAAGCGACACTGTGTACTTGATCCATGCCAAGCAAACCTCATCCACAGTCTTATCTAAAGTGAAGGAAAACAGTGGAGTTTTACAGGGGGCAGATGGGGAACTGGCGAAGCATAATAAACACAGTCTGGCGAAGGCATTACGAAGGTGGTATCAGAAGGAGGCATCAGCAGAGTTAACTGGTGGGTCCGCTTCAGCAGGTGTGGCAAGAGGATAGTGGACCCTTCCTCTTGACACCGAGACTTTTCCAAACAACGGGAGCATATTGAGGAGAGGGCGAGCGGCCAGGAAAAGCAGTTCCACTTGTAAGGCGCGACAAGAACATGACATTCAGTTGTTTACGTGCCAGCAAGCAATAATAGTGGGCTACGTCATGATCTCGCTTTGTCTATTTCGAAAAGATCCAAGATGACTCACACCTCACAACCTCAACTTCTTGACTCATGATGTTACTATAAGAGGCCCCCAGACCAAGTGTGAGTCCCCTCACAACCTCATGATATCCCACCAAGAGGAACATCAATAGATCAAACCTCAAAACCTACACCCAAAGTCCCAAGTTCCTCAATACGGTAAACTTTTACAAAGACGCGACCCAGGGAAATAAAGATGGAAGATTTACAGCTCTAAAAACCTTTAAAAACGCCCAAGGGACCCAACAGATCATATTCACCTTCAAGAACCCTCCAGCTATGAATTACCACAGACACTTACCACAAAACACACCACAAGAACCAGTTGTTCCACAAGAACCTCCAAGACACAAGTCCCAAAAAACCGTAAGAAAGCCTCTGATTATAGCAGCCTGAGGGAGACACAAGTTCTCAGAACCACACACAACACATGTGGTGTTGAGAACCTGAAGGGAACAAGAGATTCGAGGCCCACACGCAACGTATGGCTCCCTAAAATCCCCCTAAGTAAATACATCTATCAAAATACAGATGAGAAATGTACATCTCAAGTAGCGTAACCAATAAACGTGGTAATAGCCATACAATCGGTGTTAATAAGAACATCAACAGGTCTATACTCCACCGTAGCTGTGTATATACTTGTATTGCCCCTGCTGTAAACAAGACCTTCCACTGTCTCTACGTATGTTAATTATATTTCTAAGAATGACAACCTCACCATTATGGTAATTCCTGGCTACCTGCCTCTTAAGATTTAGTAATCGTTTTATATATTCAATTATGGAATTCAATTACTGATTATGATACAGAGGGAATTAAGGACTGGGGACGGGGGTGTGGCTGAAGGAACAGGGGCGTGGCTGGGAGAGCTTGGGGGAGTGGCTAGAGGCACTGGGGTGTGGCTGGGAGAGCTTGGGGGAGTGGCTAGAGGCACTGGGGTGTGGCTGAAGGAATAAGGGCGTGGCTGGGAGAGTTTGGGGGAGTGGCTAGAGGCACTGGGGAGTGGCTGGGGGAGCTAGGACGTGACTGGAGGGGCTGCTGGGGTGTGGTAAGAGAGACCAGAGTTTGGGCTGGGAGGGAGGGAGTGAGTAGGAGACGTGGCCTTACCCCTTGCCGAGGAACATCCTACGGCAGAAGCGGTCGTAGTAGCTGATGGCGGTGGCGCAGAGGGTGTCCGCCGAGCAGATCCAGTGGGCGACGCTGCAGGAGACGACGGAGGAGTCGGCATTGGCCACCACCACATCCTCCCTGCACACCTCGACCCGACCCTTGGCCTCCCGGCAGTAGTCGTCGCTGCACAGGCACTGTTGCGGGGGGGGGGAGGGCGACACCAAGGGAACCAGGGGTCAATCACATGGAGAGAGAGAGAGAATATTCCTAACAGTCACTTTCTTTAAAAAAGGAATACTTAAACTTTCTGTGCGTTTCAACTAGGGGTCTTCTTCGCTCAACTAGAGCATTGATGATAACTTAAAAGAAAATGGATGATGGACGCGTCAGAAGTGGTAGGAGGCAACCCCAGACGCCATCTACAATTTCTGGAGGGAATCTTACAGCTCACCAGATCCACTAGTCTCTGTACATCTACCTAACTTCATTAATTCCACAAATTGAAACCACATCTTCACATGGTGTATAATTTGTTTACAATATTGTGCTCTGTTTAAACACACCAGAATATTGAAAATTAAAATCTTGAGCACGATAATGGCCCATAGGTATGGTGATCTGGCGTTTGACCTGACCCTTAATAAAGGTCAGGTCATCATACTCAAGAGTGGACGTCTTACCGCATTTCATCTTCCGCATGGCTTTCACCACCTCCTCTCTTCTCATAAGTCCATTTGTTATAGATAAATGTTCCAGTTATAAAAAATTACCTAATGTTAACTTGAAAACCATCGTTACTCTTAGGAAAACAATTGATAGTGCTAATCTGTCACAAGGGTTATGGATACATGTAGTATGGGCGTAACTTACGTCCATAAGGGAGTGGCCCTCCTCAGTGGAAGTCAGGGCTATAAGGGAATTCTTGCAGTACTCGTCACAATAGTCAATGCGTCCGCTCATCAGGTCTGCACAGCCTAACATATAGTTCTGTAGGGCCATGCCACAGCCGCTGCGAAGGGCACAGCGGATCCTGGCCTCCTCACACAGCACCTGGGAGGCCGCGGAGGGCACCAGCAAGGTAGGAGACCACGCCCCTGGGGACGCACGAGGAGGCGCCGTAGCGGTGGATATGTTGAAAGGCGCGCTGGAGTTGGTGTGGGCGAGGGGCGTCTGTTGGGGGTCTGTGGCAGCCACTAAACCCCCTACCACAGCACCCACCACCATCACCACAGCCGCAGCTCGAACCACGACCCACATATCACGCCTGCAGGAGAAAAGACCACACAAAAATTAGATACCATCTATGTTTTACGAATACCTCAAAAACAGAAACCAAACACAATATACAAAAAATGTAAATACATAGTACATAAACCCATGGGTGGGGTGGCCTGGACAGGGTGGGCAAGGAAGATTGCTCTCTCGTTCTCTCTGAATTATCATCTATATTTCCCGAGGTCCTGCTGAGGGTGAAGCAGGAGGCCCACGTCTCCCTCACATACCATGCAAGGATCCTGACGTATCCTTCCCACTAAATCTTTACCTTCAATCACATCCACACACCAGGGGCTGGGTGGCTCAACCCTCCCCATCTCAACCCAAGCAACCTCAACTTAGGTTTCATGTTTGTCTGTTTTCTCATCGTACTCTCCAACGCCACTGACTTACAAGTCTTAGTAATAATCCCATTAAACGCGACTCAGCGTCAGGAAACAGCTCGTGATTCCCTACCTCCATTTCGACTGATTCCCCCCTTTATTCATTCTCCTCCAAGTTCACTTCTACAAAGTTATCGCATCTTATCTTACTCGCCCTTAATTCATAGCAGGTATTTTTCCCGTCTACCAGTTTTTCGTGGTATACGAGATCCCCTGGGCAGCTCAGACGACCAGCTCATCCCCAACCAAGATCCCCAGTCGAAGGCATATATTACGAGACCACATTATGTCTTTGAGTTTTTGTCCCACCTCATCAGAGTGGCCAGGCAGGTAAGCCAACATTATATAAATCTCGAAGGTGAAAATCGATTCTCTCTCTCTCTCTCTCTCTCTCTGGCCTGTTGCTGAGGGCCGGTCAAATCACGGACCCTCCTCATCATAACTGCAGTTACCAGAACTAATACCAATCTGCCAGCCAGACTCCGCGAGCAACGCCTACCCCAAAGCCACTAAACAATTCTGCTTTATCACCTTCCATCAACATTATGGAGCCATGAAACGGGTTGAATTATCTTCGAAGCTGCTTCTTAAACGTTCAACTCTCAAACACTGCAAAAAAAAAAAAGAACCACCAGGCCTCATTTTATCGTCCCGACTCAGTATCATAGACACACAACTAACGGGCTCGATCATCTCTCGTGTTGCTTGGTAATGGGTCTGCCTCGCATGCCTCAAAAGAGGAAATGTCTACTTCGTCGCCATCACTCTCTTATCACAGACTTTCGAGACGGGTTCGGTTATTCCCGAACCAGCTTCATGATCATAACTATGGTATGACCCTCCAACGCGGTCGTAAGGTCTCTTAAACCTCTCGTTACACCATTAGCAATATCAATTATCCCTCACCGAAGGAAGGGCCCAGTTGTCTCAAAATAGCTGTTAATTAAATGTAAACTCTCCTCACATAATTGAAATTTCCACGGTGTTAGAGATGATTCGAACAAGTTCGGGTAGACTCCAGCTGGAGTACCGTAGCGCAGTAAAGCATCCGACCATTGGTCGAACCTCACAATGAACCATCATTGGAAAATGTATATAATGAAACACTCGATGAGTCGAAAATATCATCATCATACGAGAGTTTAAAGATCACCATATATACATATATGAAGAACTGATTAGAGAGAAATCTTACCTGATGGTAAACCACGACAAAACTGTAAAAATTCATTTCCTACAGACTTAACTGAGCAAAGAAATATCGGTCATGCTATTGGTGAGTGAGGGACTCAACAACCGTTGATCCCCAGACTATCAAAACAATCGAACATCCACAAAGAGGTTCACTCGTAAAGTTCGGAATAAATCCTCGGTAGGTTCGTAAATATACTACGACCAGCTGGGGGTAAGAAGGGCATTTCTCCTCATACAAGATGAGTGCAAGACCAGACGAGTCAAATGGTGAATTATCCTGATATGATCTTAATTCATTTTCACTGTTTTCGTCAGCCAGTGACCCGGTATTTCTAGGAATCAGCGTTACATCACCATACACCTGCCATACAAATGCTTGACTGATTTAACTTAAAATTGGCTACGTCGAAAGCATACACCAGTGGAAGAGGTGGAGTTGGATCTCCTTCACACCTGGGCTATATCTCCCACCGCTCTCAAATACTAATAATAATAATAATAATAATAATAATAATACATAAATACTTCTCCC
>JAUTXX010543944.1:0-19808 GCA_032273605.1 Panulirus laevicauda | reverse complement strand
CTCCCTCCCCTTTTAGTCGCCTTCTACGACACGCAGGGAATACGTGGGAAGTATTCTTTCTCCCCTATCCCCAGAAGCCAATAAAAAGGGTTTTTAGGATGTTTGATTATTTTTTCTTTTTTTCTTTTAGGAGCAGCATTGCCGACAGTGGTAGCAAACTTAGTGCCGGTACAGATTACAGTACCAGCTCAGCAAGCTGGAGGAGTACCAAAGACCATCACCATACATGTACCATCAACAGCACTTTCCAATGGCGTTGCAGGTCAACAGCTTCAGGCCATCCTCAGTTCGCCCACTGCTGCTCATACATTTGCTCTTGAGGTGATGTGCTTTCCAGTACACCTTGAAACAAACTCATCTTTGCCCAAATAGACACTGGTCTCACACTCCTGATGCTCCTTAATGCACCCAGGACCTTAGCCCCGTCTTCCACCCTGTGACTCATTTTGACCTGGTTCCTTATGTTGCCTAGTCCACTTCCAGGTACCACCTAAAGCACTCCTTCAGGTCATCCTCATTCAAACTTACACTCTTTCCATCCTGCCTCATCCCCCAGCTACACCATATTACTGTGCTTTAGTTCACATTTATTCTTAACATTTTCCTTTCATATTTTTAAAAACTGTCATCAGCTTTTGGAGTTTCTCCCTGGAATCTGCCATCAAAGCCATGTCATTAACAAACAGCAACGGATTCACCTTCCATGTACCCCTTCCCCAGCATACCATAGACACACTCATTGCTCCAATATCCATGCATTTGCCTCCTTCACCACCCCATCCATATATAAATGGAACAACCCCATTAACATAAGGCATCCTTTATGCACTCGCACACATGCCTTACTTTCACATTACAAATTTATCGCTCCATTTAGGAGCTCTTCATTTACCTCATATATTTAGAACATCTGCAATGCTTCCCTGCCAGCCTTTTTACACAATATGACTAGATTATTGAATTCTACACACAATTCACTTTTTCTGCAAGTATTTCTCACTCACACTCTTCAAAACAAACACCTAGTCCACACATCTTGCACCTATCCTGAAGGTTGTTGCATATATGTCATCATCCTCTCATATGCCCTTGTCCCTTAGTAATTCAAGCATTCACTTTTGTCCTCCTACTAAATACCTCCCATTAGATTAAGTATGTGAAGCTCTTGAAAATTTGATTTATCACATTTATTTTGAAAAAAAATTAATGTAATACACAAGCCTTTCTTTGCTATCAGGCGTAGTTGTTTAAGAAATTACATTTTCTTTAACATTCAGCATGTCAGAATTAAGAACAGGATCCATCATTCTTACCACAATGAATTTTGAAGCTTTTTGAGGTTGGTGGTGTAAGTTAGATTTTGGTTTCATTGGTATCGCCACACATGATTGATCAATATTTATTCGTTATGATTCAGATAGAAGAGTTTTCAGCTGTCATTATCTCGAAAGTTGAGTAAGAACTTTTTTTATTTTATTGATTTCAGCTTTTTGTAAAAAATGTCTAAGTACTAGTTTCAGTAGAGTTTTTTTGGTTGATGAATATGGTTTTAGCCACTCAGTTAGTTCAGGTAGGTTTGTTTCAGTTGTATGAAATGCCACAGTTTAATTGTTCATTTAGCTAGATTATTAGCTGGTAGGGAATGTGCTTTTACTTTTCACCATATGCAAAAAGTAATTGAAAGTGTGCTAATCTTTAATATCTGATGTCTTATTCCCCCCTTTCATTATTTCAGGTATAGTAAAGAAAGATTAGTGTTTAATTGTATAGTCTTCATGCAGTAACCTTGATGTACTCCTAACAGGCTAGTCGAGCTGCTGAGATTATTCAGTGCAAGTTGAATCAGGCACTAGAGGAAAATGGCATTATTTTGCCCCCACAGCTTCAGCAGTACAACCATATTGCTACTGCTCAGGTAAGTTAGTTTTTTGTGTCACCCTTCCTACTTGTTTTTTTATCTTTTTTGGTGCTAAAGACTCTTTTTATCATGTTCAGGTGGATGGAGCAAATGATGATTCCTCTTTCCATTCTCACTTTACCAGCATGATATGTAATCAGTTCTTGGGCATGAATAGCATCTGAGTTGTGAATTGTTCTGAGCCTAATTGAATTTTAGTGTGTCAAGAAGGTACCAGAAGGCACCCAAAGATAATAGAAGATTTCGGAGACATGGTAGAAGTTTTGCCTGGATTTGGTTTCCATGTGTATCCTGTAAGCCCCTTCTCAGAGTTTTTTTAAAACAGAAAGTAAGATTTAGAATGGCTGCATCTGTACCTTCATTGAAAAACAGTTTAGTGAAGGAAGAAATAACTGGTGCTAAAGACTCTTTTTATCATGTTCAGGTGGATGGAGCAAATGATGAGCCCCTGGGCTTGCCTTCTCACAAAGTCAAGCATTCAAACACCCCTCTTGCCCAGAATGGAGATTCTACCAGTAGTTGCAAGATTGATCCCACCATCTCTGCAGATAGGAGTACAATGGATGCAATAATTTATGAAAGGCTAAAAGCTACCCAGGCAAGTGTTAGATTTAATTTTTCATTATCTGATGGCATTGGTGTGAGACATCTGTTGTCTCAGAATTATGCTGTTAATGTATGCTGAATCCTGTTTGACTTTTGATTTTTTTTCAAAGCATAATCAGGATATGGAACCAAGTCATTATCAGTATGACAGTTTTTATATGTACATTTACAGTTATGAACAAGCTGACTTTGAATTTATTTTCTATGAAAGCCCTGTGGTCAGAAAGAAAACTGTATGTGAAGTACAACATCTGTACATTTGGCATTGTTACATATGAAGGTCACTCTTACTGTGTGCTATTTCATGCGTATGTAAATGATGCTTTAAGAAAGAGTACCCATAAGGACATGAAACAGAATATGATTTATTACAAAGCATAAGCAAATTTACATTTATCTCCACCATCTTTAGACATTATGTTTAGAATGAACTTAACATCAATGGAAGAGAACAGGTAGCATGTGTGAAAGATCAGCTTTGGCTGTATGCAAAGGAACATCCAAGCTCATGGAGGATGTTAGTTCTACAGGAAGTAAAGTTAACATAAAGAATGAGTGATAAGTGTATGAATAGATAAAAGTAAACTGCAGTTTGCTCGAAAGTAAGAAGATAATTCATTATTTCTAGCATCTCATCTTTAGAGTGTCATAGGTGTTCATTCGATTGATTGTGCAGACATTCTTCTGTAGTCAGTAAGGGATAGATGTATGTTTAGGAAATCACTCTCCCAAAATTGATGAGCATTGCTAGTCCACTTGAATGCATTCCTTGTAAGGTACCACTGGTACAAAAAAAAAAAGGGATGCAGTTCACCAGAATGTTTGATACTTTGGAGAGCATTATGAAAAATTAGATACTTTCAAACAGGTCTGACTCTGATGTGGTTTTACTGCTTGTATTAATTTTTTTAGTGTTAAGTAAAAAGAGAATGAAAGTATTTGGGGTTTGACAAAAAAGATAGCTGTGCTAAAGTGAATTTGTGAATCAGAAGTAAAGGCCAGAAATGGAATAATCAGATCATTCTAGTGTAATATTTGATGATTTGCATTACAAGTGTATAGACTCAGTACTTTTGAAGAATATTTAGGAAGTAAGCAAGGAAATGATGAAGTTGAGCAGTAGTATCACAGAACTTAGCTTTAGATGGCAAAGGCTGTTACATTTGCAAGAGTAAGACACTTGACTACAAATCCTGTGCCCTGATAGCTTTATTGACTGTCTCTGTAGTTAAATTCATCAAATGTAGTACACTGATCACCATTTCATAAGCATTCTCAGTATGTCATACATAAACTAAGCTGGACACTATCGATATTACCATGAAAGTCTATATATCTGTCTCTCTATATCTCTCTGATGCCTGTTCCAGTTGGAATTCTCTCATAGAGGTGGCCATGACAACATAGTCTTGAAAACTTAAGAATTCCAGTGCCGCTTCTTAGCCTTCAATGCCTCACCCATAACAGGCTACTGGCAGAGGGCAAGTCTAGTGCACTGTTTACAGAGGCTCCTACCTAATGTTCCTAATGACTACTTCTGTCTTATACTCCTACCTACTACTTCTACCTAATAAATCCTGCCAAAATGTTCTTACCTACTAATTCTACTTACTGCTCCTACCATTTTGCCAAAAGGCAGAGTTAGCTTATAGTGTTCACTGCAGGAAAATTTAGAGTTATGGAGAATGAGCTGTGTGAGTAAAGTGTTGTCACGTGTTACATATGACAAGGAGAAATTGTATGTTATGGACAGAATGGTAGTAGTCCCCACGTTAGTGAGGCAGTAAAAAAAGACAGCTACCTGGGTCAGAGGAGTGCAATTTGACAACCACTAAAGTGCTGGCTCACTAAGCAGATGTCATTTACTATCCTGATACCTAGATGGATAGTACTGTTGATATACCTCCCTGGTCATTGGCTGCCAACCAGCTATGGTTTACAGGGAACCTAAAAGCAGTTTAGTTGTTATTACTTATTCTACCATGGCTGTGTTACTGGGTTGGGGTTTGTATTGTGGGTAAGATTATGGGGAGGATGTATGATATTGGGCTTTGCTTTTCAGTTAATGATAAAGAGAGGGTTGGGCATGATTTGAAAATGCTAGATTAGTGTCAGCTGGTCTAGTGGTAGAATTGTTAGTCACTTCTGTTCTGCAAACCATGGCAGTGGATCATTGGATGATCTTAGGCTACTCTACAGTAACATAGTTAAGTAGTAGTTGATAGGTAGCCATCAACCAGGGAGGTATATGGATGGTACTACTCACCTGGGTATCGGAAGGGTTAGTTACCACTGCATAGTGAGCCAGTACTTCAGTGGTTGTCAAGTCCCACCCCTCTTTTCTCTCTGCCTCACCCTTATGTGGACTGCTCTCATTCATTCCAGAAACATACAATCTTTCCTTGTCACCATAACACTTGCCAAAACTTAACTCACAATTTTCCATGTAACTCTAGATTTTCCTGAGATGAGTGCTATGCAATAGCCCTGCCTCTTGGCAAAATGTTAGGAGCATTAGATAGAAGTAATAGGTAAGAACATTAGGTAGAAACATTCGTAGAAGTGGTAGGTCGGAACATAGATAGAAGTGGTTGGTAGGAACAGTATGTAGGAGTCTCTGGAAACAAAGCACTGGAGTTACCCTCTGCCAGTTTCCTGTTAGGGGTAAGGCGCTAAAGGTTAAGAAGCAGCACTGGAGTTTCACCAGTTATGGAGACTCTTTTGCCTTGGCCACCCCCTTAAGGATGTTCCTGAAGGGAACAGGCATCAGAGATATAGATAGTATGCTAACATGTGTACCACATACATCTTTTGACGGAACTATTAGCATGTGATGGCTGCACCGTGAGCCAGTACTTCATTATTTGTCAAGTTGCGCTCCTCTGATCCAGGTAGCTGTCTTTTCTCCCTGCCTCACCCTTATGTGGACTACGAGCATTCTGTCCACGAACATGTAATCTCTCCTTGTCTGGCATAACGCTTGACTGCTTAACTCACACAGCTCATTCTTTGTAACTAGATTATCCTGCATTGAGCACTGTGTGCTAGCCCTGCTTTTTGTCAAAATGCTAGGAGCAATATGTATGTAGAAGTAGTAGGTAGGAACATTTTGGCAGGAACGTTAGCTAGGAACATTATGTAGAAGCAGTTTGAAGGAACATAAGGCAGGAGCCTTTGCGAACACTGCATTAGAGTTCCCTCTTCCAGTGACCAGTTAAAGGTGAGGCATTAAAGGCTATGAAGTGACACTGGAGTTCATTATTAAGGGAAACTCTGTTGCGATGGCCACTCCCTTGAGGAATTGCAGTTGGCAACAGGCATCAAGATATTGATAGATGGATAGATTAGCATGAGCAAGGGTACTCAGCCTCAACTTGTAGGCTATCAGAAGTGCAAATGCCCATCTCCCAGATGTAGATGTGCTGCCCTAATGATGTAGAAAAGGAAAGGGTCATTCATGTTGAGGATGTGTGTACTAATCCATCTCATTGAACTGATGATTGATAGATATACAGACAGATGTGCTAAAAAGTCCTGTTTGAATTTTGCTTTAACAGGTTGATGGTGCTTATGGTACTGGAGATAGCTCATCAGAGATCTCTGATGATGACGACGATGATGATGATGACAAGGATGACGAAGATGATAAAAAGTCTTTAGAAGGTGAAGAGGATGAGGATGAGGCTGAAGGAGCAGAGGAGGTGAGGTGGCTTTTTAAATGTAAAATTTATCATGAATGACTCTTTTGCTGTTTTTTGTCAAGAGCCTTTCTACCTAAAAACACCATATTTGGTAGATATAACTGTGACTTTACTCATCTTTGACTTTACTGAGTGGTTTACATATTATTCTTTTCATCTTGTAAAGGTATTCAGTTGTAGTTTCTTAACATAGCAGGACATGAATTTAGGATATTTATGCTTCTTGGATTCCTTCATCCATGTTTAAGTGTTGTATGTACTGTGCAGGTAGAAGTTGTTCATGTAAGATTCTTTTCAGAATTATTGGAAAAAGACAGTTGTCTTTTTTCTATAGCCTTTTAAATGCTCATGTGATTGTAGAATGCAAAATTGAATGGCCACAGTATGACGAATATGTTTCCAGTATTGATTGGCTATTGTATATATCTGGGTAGTTGGAATCTACTCATGAAGAATATATCCAGCCCTTAGATTATGCTGGATCACTATATGTGATTTTGCTATTATGCAAGGACCTACATCTGCAATTCCCTCTTTTTATAAGGTTAAAATTTGTTGTGTAGGTGTGTGTGGTAGATATTGTGCCAAAACTTCAGAGCCAGAAGTTAAATGGAAGAGAACGTCTCTGACCTTAGAAAGGAAGCTAGAAATCTTACTGTGCGCTAATGCTGGTAACAGACCCATCAGCACTTGGGCATGCTTACAACCTGGATGAATCTACATTCTGCAGCAGAAAGGAAAATGGAGAGAAAATTTGAATTACTGTGGTCAACTCTACTCCACTGTCTGCTTAGGTAACCACAAGGGTTAGAAATCCACTTAGGAAGAAGAAAAGCAGCTTTGGTAGCCTTCAGCTTGGGCCTAAAGCTCTGAAGATTTTTGAGTGTTTATGTAAAGATGATATAGCTGAGCCAGAGCCATTTCAGGCAAGTAAAGGATGGCTAGATAAGTTTATTTGATATCAGAAGCTACATAATGTTAATGTAATGGGAGAATTTGCCAGTACTGATGTCGAAGCTGCCCCACACCTCCCATTTTTCTCTATGTTTATTGGTTCACTACATGCAATATCTGTGTGCGAGGTTTTTGCTGAACATAACCACCGCATAAAGTGAGGGATGGATGTACTATCATTTGCCATTTACATCCAGGGTGGTTCAAAACTTTGGAGTTCACAGGCAGAATCAACTGTTTACCTTCAGTTTTAACACGTGTTCCAATTGTGTTTCATGAACTTGCATACCCATACTCATGAGTTTTCTAGACTTATGGATATGGGTAAATTCATGTCATGTAATTTTAATATTTGTTAAACTGAAGTTGAATGATGAATGCTGTTGTGAGTCTGGACTTTCGAGACACCTTGTACTATGCATCATGTAGTCACAATACTCTATTGCTTTTTCTCTCTGCAGTTAGGTCCATAATATTGGTTTCCGTGAATGTTTCCTGTGCATATGAGTTAAGAATCACTGCTCTCCAGACACAGTAGCCACACTGTATCATTGTTGCTTTACTCTTTGCCTTAGGTATTCCTGACATTGTTTGGGATTTTCCTAAGTGGCTCCATTTGCTTTTATAATTGACATTTCTATTTGGTGTACTCTAGATTGGTTTAGCTATACCTCTGTTAATTGTGCTAGAGCCATATTCCTTAATGCTATGTGGTTCTCAACTTTTGATGTTAAGTATGTATTGGCTGTTGTCTAGATCATAGTAATCCATCATATATAAACATTACCACTCAAATTTCATTCTAAGTCAGTAAAATCATTAAATACTGTCTCAGAAAAAAATCTGACTACCTTTTAAAGTAAGGCTTTTATGTGTCGAGTTTTATTTGTGGAACAAATTCTAATACTCACTTATGCTAGGGTTATCATATGTGTGGTAGCCTGATACAGTTTTAAAAGTCAGATGACATGATTTGCTGCCCCAGTAACCCTAGGTTACTGAGAGTGGAGGGAAGTAGCTTTTGCTTGTTGTCCTCGTGTTTAGTGATATTCTTGCTTTTTCTGTTCAAGGTTATATTTGTCCTCTACCAGTAACAAACCATGAGTCCTAAGAAGTTGTGTTGGGAAGAAAAGACTCATATTCTTGGTTGGAAGCAAGAACAGATGTCTGTAAGTGAGATTTCACGTCATATTGGCAAAGCTGGGTTCATCTAGACACTTTTGACATTCTTCTAGCATCATCCTTCCCCAAAAGTTGGCCTAGCTGATGTAGGAAGACCAGTAAGGTGACTGATAACTTGTTATGGATGGGTTTTTAACACTTCATTCATTTATCAGGTGGTCAGTTGCCTTTCAGGTCTTCCTAGGTCAACCAAACCCAGCTTCTCAGGGAGGGATGACAGCAGAATGAAGCCCTAAATTGTGGATGGTGAAGTTGACACTGCCATTACATCTTGAAATTTTGTTGACAAATTTTCTTCCTTCCAAGCAAGAATGCATGCATTTTGTTCTTAGAACCTGGTTAGTTACTGTTCGTGTAAATGTATCACTCAGAACAGATACAACAAATTTATCACTAAACATAAGGACAGCAAGTAAAAGTACCCCTCCACTGTCAGTACTATGGGGTAATTGAAACTGAGGCAGCAAATCATGTCATCTAGCTTTTTAAACTATACCATGTTGCCAAACATGTAATATCCACACCATGAGCAAGTAATAGGATTTGTTTTGCAAATTTAAGCTTATGCAGGAAGGCCTTATTTTAAATGTTAATAATCATACTTTTTTGCTGAGACTGTAAATGTGCTGTGATAAATCCTGTGTTACAGTAATTAAAAGTCTCAAGAGATGTATGTATTATGATTGATTGCTCAATAAATGTATCTTTTGATGAATTGGGATTAGAATTTGAGGATAAGTTTTCATTGTGAAATGGTTACTGAATTTTCTCTTTCAGGAACCTTTGAATAGTGAAGATGATGTTAGTGAAGATGATACCTCAGACATATTTGATACAGATAATGTAGTTGTATGCCAGTATGACAAGGTGAGAAAATATGTTTGTGTGCATGCATTTATTATTTTATGGTTCATGTAATTTATATACATAGATTTCAATTTAGAGTTTTCCCCATTACATTAGATTTAGTAATAAACATATCATAGCTTATACAGATTTAATGTATCTTGTGATAATACCATATTCTTAACCATATGACTCCATTCATTACAAGTAATAATCCCTGACTTAGAGTAATGACGAAGCTGGCTGGGGATAAGTGATCAACAAATGGGCTGGAATGTTTTCATTGCTTCTCTAAGGTCATATCATTGGTGTAGGACAGAAGAATTAGTATCTCCATATATAGGTTTAAAGATGAGTTTAGTTAATAGGAAAAACTTAGTGGAGTGTAACAACCTCAGCCCACTCTGTATAGTCCCTCAAATATTTTTCTCAGTCCAGAACTACCTGTCTGGATTCATGTGAAATGTGTTTTGTAGTAGAGAGTCAAATTGATTTTTGTGTGAACATACTTTGTTGTTGCTTTTATGTCATTTTGTGGTTTGTGTAATTTATACTTAGTAATTATGTTGATGATATGGGAGTTAGGCTCATTAAGATTATGATTATAATAAGCAAAGGCTTAGATTTTTTTCTTTTGAGATGGAGTCTCCCTTTATGGACATAAGTCCACAAGAATGCTGGGCTTTAATTGAAATATGGAGAGGAACATGAAAGGGAAAAAGAAGAGACATGAGAAAGTATTTACAAGTTTTGGATGAAGTGAAAAGACTGTCTTTTATAGGGAAAGACATGAGATTGTATAGAGTTCCAAAGCTGACATGTAGAGAAAGAAACAGTTATCAAAATGGCCCACCCTTGAGTTGCCAATAGCCACGCAGTAATCATGTGATGCTGCAGCTTGCCGAGTATTGCGTGGTCTAGCTAGTGGTGGGGCACACGAGCTTTTGTTTTGTCTTTAATATTAAAGCACTTATTTACATTTTGATAACTTTGTGTTCATTTAAACCCTTGATATTGGCAGATTACCCGAGTGAGGAATAAATGGAAGTTCACCCTGAAGGATGGTATCATGAACCTCAAAGGGAAGGATTACGTCTTCCAGAGGGCCAATGGAGAGGGCGAGTGGTAAATGTGGACACTTGTTAAGCATGATACTGGTATGTGATGAGCCAGTGAGAGTGACATCTGGATTTTAGAGTTGTGGAGTGTGGAAAGGTATTTGTGGCTTGAGGGGAACCAAAAGACACGTATGACCATGGTGCCTCCCCTCTAGTATGAGTGGAAACTAGTTATTGTTGTGATATATTTCAGTTACTCACTTTTACAAGTAATCGGAAATATTTTAGTGGTATGCCAAGTAGGGGCATAATGCATTGTAAGCCAATGAGAAATGATTTCAAGCTAATGCATTAGGAACGTTGAATGACATGTGGCACTGAAGCCACATAGTGGGTCTAGTGAAAATCTCTGTGTAGATCAGAGATGTTCACTATTTGCTTCTCAATCATGAGGCTTTCATCATTTTTGTATAGTTACAGGAGGTTTTAGCACACTCGGCTGTATTTATATTGTTACATTAGCTTTGGATTTTTAGTTTATTCTTGGTTTACGTGGAAAACTTCAAGTATGAAAGTAGTTACTTTACTACTCTATGTATAAGTTATTATATGAAGGAAAATATATTTGATATAGTTTAATGTGCTGCTTTTCTGAGCTTTTTCTTTAATCTTTTGTAAACATTTTTGCAAAGTCAAATATCATGCATAGGTGAAGCGATCACATTCATCATCAGATTCATGCAGATTCTTACTTATGTCAGTGAAGATGTCCCACAAGTGTGCTAGTTTTCACAGCTTTATTCCTTAGCTGGCCATCCAAGATTAGGTCACATCTGGGCTCTTTGATGTCAAGCACAACCACTGTACTGCACTTGTAACATTATTTTCTATTCTCACATTGTACAACCTTAGGACCCATTCTTCCAAGTCAGTATTGCTTGTAATTCAATTCCTCAGAAATGAATAGTGTCTGCATACGGTAATATTTGTATGTAAAGTTTTTTCTTCCTTTTTTATGCTTTTAGCATTTACTCCCCATAAATTGAGGGCCTTAAAATGCAAGTTGGAATATCTACTTTATTGGTGAACATGATCTTGTCTCTCAGGATTGTGATTCATGTGTAAAATGCATAAACCCTGATGGTTGGAAGTTTGCTTCAGAAAACATTGTTTGTCGTGAACCCAGTCGAGCACACTTTGTTAGTGAGAAGCATTACATGAAAAGGCATTAATCTCAGTGTGTAGAAGTCTGCTTCTAGACATGGATGTGTGTTTGTATCATCCCAAATGGATGTAAATTTTAGTAAGAGAATATGACAGATGGTTGAATCAGTTTCTTGTGTTAGTGAGAAAAGTGCCTGGGATGTGGAATTTTTGGGGGTATAAGGTGATGGTACTCATGTTTTCCTTTCCAAAGACTGAGGTAATGTTTTTGACATATCAGTTGTTGAGGTTTGTATAGATCTACAGAATGTTATTGAAGGTAGGGATATTAAAACTTGGCAAATATATAACTGACAAACTAAGAATATCAGATTAATGCTAATCACATTAAAGATGAGAAATATTTAGCTCTAGTTTTAAGTGTGTATTATGTAAATATTTAGTCTTGCAAACATATAAAGTCTGTGGTTGTTGGTAGTGCAGCAGCTTTCTGAAGTTTATTAGTATTTTTTCTTACTTGATTGCCATTTCCTGCATTAGCAAAGTAGCACCAGGAACAGACGAAGAATGACTGCATTCACTCATCCTTTTTTTTTAGCCCGTCATATGTAATGCACCAAAACCATATCTCCCTATCCACAACCAGGCCCCACAGGCCTTTCTGTGGTTTATCATGGACCTATTGACAGTATGTCGAACCCAGTGTACCACAGCATTCCAGTTTACTTTGACCCTCCTGCATGTTTATGGCCCGATTGCTCAAAGTCTTTTTTGTTACATCCTTCCATCTCCAACTTGGTCTAACCATTCGTGTTCCCTTCACTTTTGACGTATCCTATTTGTTAACATTTCTCTCTTATTCTCTCCATTGTCCAAACCATATCGGCATACGCTCTTCAGCTTTCTCAACCACATTCTTTTTATAACCACACATCTCTCTTATCCTTTCATTACTTACTTGATCAAACCACCTCACTCCATATCTTATCCTTAAACATTTCTTTTCCAACACATCCATCCCCCTCTGTACAGCCTTATCTATAGACATGCCTCAGATCCTTATGATTTTGTTGGGACTACTATTTCTTTAAACATACCAGTTTATGCTCTTCCAGATATCATTCTTTCCTTACTTTTTTGTAGCTTTACCAGAACCTTTGCCCCATCACCTACCTTATGACTCACTTCTGCTTCCATGGTTTCATTCACTGCCGTGCCCACTCCCAGGTATCTAAAACATTTCACTTGTAATTTTTATCCATTCAAACTCACACCCCATGTACCCGTCTCTCATCTTTGCTAAATCTGATAACCTTGCATTACTTCACATTTATTCTCAACTTCGCCTTTTCGTACACATTTCAAAACTCACTCAGCCCCCAATTAAACCCTCAACTGCCACATTAGTCATCTTTGCATGTAAATTGCCTGTCCCTAACACCTTGTCTCTTACATCAAAACTGCTGACACACTAACTCGTGCTCCCAAAACACTTGCCTCATGATGTTTCTTCTCTTGGTCAGGTGTACAAAGACTAATAATCAATCACCCATGTTTTGCCATCAGTGTGTGTTGTAGAAGGCGACTAAAAGGGAAGGGAGTGGGGAGCTGGAAATTCTTCCCTCCTGTTTTTTCTCTTTTGATTTTCCAAAAGAAGGAACAGAGAAGGGGGTCAAGTGAGGATATTTCCTCAAAGGCTCAATCCTCTGTTCTTAATACTACCTTGCTAATGCGGGTAATGGTGAATATGTATTAAAAAAAGTAATATAATATTATATGTACATTAGAGGCTCCAACCATGGACAGAAGTCCACATTAAGGCCAAGACTAAATTGAAAGAGACAAGGGAAAGGATTTACAAATTTTGGAGAAAGTGAAACCCCTGCTTTTTTAAAATGTGCCAAGTCTTATTTGTTGGAAAAGACATGAGAAAGTAAGAGTTCTAAAGCTTCGAGGTGAAGGGAAAGAAACAGTTATCAGAATGGCCAACCCTTGAATTGCTAATAGCCACACAGTAATCATGTGATGCAGCAACTTGGCAAGTCTTTTGTGGTCTAGTTAGTGGTGCAGGCATACAAGCAGTCAGCTCTCGGAAGGAAAAAACAAAAGTAATACCTATAGAAGAGGGAAAGAGAACCAGCATTGTGGCGTATGGCAAATGGGTCGAGTTTTGAAGTTTGTGTAGGTGAATTTATAAGTTGACCACTTTAGACTCAACTCTGTCAAGTAAGGGTGCAGAGCAGTATTCCATACAAGGACGAATTAGTCGCACGTCTAAATGGAGCGGCTGTTTAGAGGAAAAGAAATTTTGACATCTAAACAGTACTCCTAGTTTCTTATAGGCAGAATTAGCTGTTTTTGTAATGTAGGGTTTCCAAGAAAGAGTGGATGTTACAGTAATACAAAGTATACTTAATTGAGTCAAGAGCTGGAATAATAAAATCGTTAAAGGAGAGACAAGAGTCGTGAGGAGTTTTTGATAGGAGATGGATAGAAACTGGGTCATGGAGGTGTTAAATCGTCTACCCCTCTGAGATACCTTGTCCAAGTCTCTGGTTTATTGAGGAAACTGTGTCAATACAAGTGCAGATCGAGTGAGAGAAGGAGCAGAATAAAAGTATGTGGATGAATGCAGTGTTGAGTCAGCTTATGATTGCATTTGATTGTTTGTGGAAGAGAGGAAAGCATTGGTAAAAAGGAGAAAAGGTGTAGGGAACAGGAGAGAACCTTGAGGGACACTGCTGTTGATGGAAAAAGGGAAGGAGGCTGATCCACCAACAACCACATAGATATATTGGCTGGAGAGGGAGCTAGATGTGAAGGAGCAAAGTGAGGGAGGGAAGTTAAAAGAGGGGAGCTTAGAGATGAGACCCCAATGACACATGTAAAGATATGGGAGTTGGGAAGGGATTCAAAGACTTTGGAAATGGTAAATGTCACAACAATAGGACACTAGTTAGAGGGGTCAGAATGGTTACCCTCCTTTGGGATGGTATCAACGCATGCTTCCAAGAAGGAAAATTTTGTTTTTTAAAAAACAAATGGAATAGACAAGTAAGCACATGCAAGTTCAGAGGTGCACACTTGCAGTACATGGGAATGGATGCCATAAGGACCTTGCTTGTATTCAGAGAGAGAAGTTCTTTTTGGACAGTCTAGGAAGAATCAGGGTTATAGGATTTGGAAGAGGAGCATCAGGGGATGAAGGAATCTAGACTTTAGTTCCTTGCACTCTATCACACACTCCCTCCACTCATGCTTCAGAAGTAGTGCTACTCCTGTCTTAACTCTTGTTCTCTCACCAATTCCTGACTTGGTAAAAGGAGCATCGGGGGTGAAGGAATGTAGAGTTTACTTCCTTACATTAGATCACCCTTTCCTCAACTCCTGCTTCAGAAGTGCCACTCTTTCCTTAGCTCTAGTCCTCTCACCAACCCATGACTTTACTCTTAAAACATATCCAAACAAGCTCTTCCTCTTTACCCTTGAACTTTGTTTCAATCATTCCATAATCATACTGCTTAATTTGTGATTAGCAGCAAAATTAGCTGTTTCTCAACACAAAGCATAAGTAAGTAATCAGATAGCAAATGTGTTAAATTTTAAGGGAGGAGAAGGCAGATTGGAATAGTTTATTAACCATATTACTTGGAAAATGAAGCATGATCCATGATGTCTTTGAGGAATTAAATTTGCATTTATGGTGAAATAACAGTCCAATTCCCCTATCACCTCATTTAACATGAGATGCAGTTCGTTCATTTTGTAGTACCAGTTGCAGCATTAGCAGCAGTTCACCTCATTAACATGTGATGCTGTTTTTTCATAATGCAGTAGCAGTTGCAACATTAGCAACAGAAGTATCATCATCACACTTGGAAATTTTGTAAGTAGGTTAGCTTAGGTCTGGAGACACCAATGATGGCTCTCAGAGACAAACAGAGGTAAGAGTCCCAGTAACATATGCAGATCCTGTTAAGTGGATATTCCATCTTTGAAAAACCTTGGGATCTCCAAATCCAGTAGATGGTAATATTTTTAAAAGCACCGCAGATACTCTACTCAGCACAATCAAATGTCACCTTTTGATGATATTCCTAGGGAGAGTTATAATTTTTCAGTATAGGAAAATGACAGTAGGCACACCACAATTTGTAATTTGATGTGTTATGAATAAGACTAAATTTGCAATGTTCACATTTGGAGGAGGATGCTTCTCTCGTGACCACATGCCTTTCTGAAGCTTTCAAGATATTTCTCTCCTTGTGATCAAGGATACACTTGATGTCTTGACAAGATTATTTCTTGAACTATTGGGAACTTTTTGAGGCAGCATTTTTGAGCATATGAAGTTCAGCCAGCTGTCAGCTGTACCATGCTGTTGAAATACAGCCAGTACCAGTCTTGCCACATTCGTTTATGCCTTTTCTGTACTTTTTTTTTATTTTTTACAAAGTACCCAATTGCCCCTCTCAAAAGGTAGGATTACCCCAGTAGGGAAATTCATTCCTAGTTTAGGTATCACTGCTTTAGGGAGATTGATACGTATATCATACCATCATGTTTTCATCCACACTTTGGCTGCACTTTATGCGATAGCCCCTTGCTCAAAATGAAGCACACAGCTAGATTTAACAGGTGACTTATCGAGATACAGTACAGTTGACTTGATAAGTCTCCTCACCCTTCCAAGTTGAACTGTCACTGTTCCCTGAAAATTTTCACTGTCAAGCACTTGGCGAATAATTGTTATTCACCAAGCCATTTAATATAGGAATTGAAACGAGGATTTCTTGGCAACCTGTTGGATGCATCTTGTTTGGCACAAACAGTTGTCAAAATGGAAGTTCTTGAAGGTGAAGATTTTCCTGTTACCAGTACCAGCAACCATATCTTTCACAATCCACTAACATTACAGTCCACTACAGACGGTTTTATAAATTTGAACTTTTCTTGGAAATTTGCTCTCAAAATTATACCAATCTTCATTGAAAGTCGCACATAGATGCCATGTATAATTTAAGTTTTTTTATTCAAAATTTTTTTTTAAGGTTTGATTGATTTTCATTTTTAAAGTTTCAGATGTTTTCCTGAAAATCTTTTCTTTCACATCTGTTTGTTATTTCCTGCCTCAACAAGGTGGTGTCTTAGGGGAAAATTTTTGTTTGGATCTCTTATGTTCCATCTTTTGGAAAGTGATCATACAGGCGGGAGGATGTGCAGCTACCTACTCCTGCCCTTCCTTGTCGCCTTCAGTGACAAACAGGAGATACATGTGTACTATTATTTCTTCGTTATTTGCAGGGATAATATTGGAATGTTTTATGTTTATGGAGATAATTACAGGTCACTTTTACTTCAAAATTTTGTTTTAATACATTTTAAGTTGTTAATACAGTGCCTAGGTCCAGGTGGAGGGTATCATAGGCATTGATGTTGTGAGACCATCATCTTATTGAAGACACTTAAGTATCTTTTTACTCTTTTCTTAAGATAAAAAGTATATGGAAAGATTCATGCTCTGTTATTTTTGTTCAAGTAGGTACTAGATTGACCTTAGATAATCCATGAAAGTATAACCACGGAAATAAAGGGACTGCATTTTTTGTCTGCGTTAGCCCTTTGTCCAGACTTACATTGCAACACCAGTTGGTCTGTGACATTTGGTCATATTACTCCATCCTGAAGGGAATGTTACATTATTGTTTATAACTCATTTTCACCTTGGTCAGGCTTCTTACTTTGGCACCCCATATGTATGAAAACTAAGGCAGGCCTTTTTCTTTCCATAATGTGTATGCTTATCAAGGCAAACCTTATGTCATTTTCTTTTATTTTGGTGCAAGCAAATGCTCATGCTTTCAAATACCTGATTAATTTAATCTACATGAAAATTAAACATGCTTAAAATACTGTTAACATTCATTTGAACCCCTGTTGGGTTTTTGGAATTTAGAGGTATGGTCAAGTGAAATACTTAGGGAAGACCCAACATTTACCTTTGCGCCTTGAAAGCAAGAAAAAGACAAAGAATGCGTTTTACATAGATTGTATAGATAATACTCTTGTTAGAATAATCTTTTTATGGTATACTTGAATGTTCATCATATTCCATGCTACTGTATTAATGATGTTATGAAACGGAAAAATAATTATACGTACCGCCAAATGAGGACATGGATCTTTTATCTTACAAATTGGCTGTTGGGTTGACTGTTTGTCATAACTTGGTTCCTGTTAGATTTGTTAGGATTATGTTGCATAGAGAATACATGAAGGCAGGTGTCACCAAAATAATGTTGTTGGGTTTTTTGAAATTTACTTCGTTGTTTTGGTTTGGAAATGAAAGTGTGGAGAAAAATGTTGTATGGCATGCATTAACAGATTTGTGATGGAGATGATAGGTTGTATAGGAATATATTTAGTTGTAAACATTTTGGGTAATGAATTCCTTAGAAATATTTTGAAAGAAAGCTCTGAGAACATGTTTGATTGCAAATATGTAAGCCCCAGGGTTTTGGCCACAAATTTCAATATTTGAAATGGTAATAGTTCCATATGTGCCATGCAGTATAAATAGGGATTAACCTTTTAAGGGTTGGGGTCTGACAGCCATTGTAGCCCCATCCATTTTATGTGATAACACTTCATTACATTAAGTAATTGATGTAAGAATATTTTAAATGAATTCAAAGCTTTAAATGCTCCATAAATGGTGTTTCACTCTTGCACAGAGTACACAAGCTTATGGTTCTGTGTTCTCGTAAGCTTTCATGTTATTTTAGAAAACAGATTGGAGTGGCCTGAGTTGAAGATGAAAATTTTTGTAATGGAGAAATAATTTGAAAGACACATGACAAATGACGTAAGATGGCACAGATTGTAACTCTCTAATCCAGCGGTCTGTGATCTGGCACATATTGTCTTCCACCATTAGTTTGTGGATCTGTTACCAGAGCGGTGCTGTTAGCAGTGCTAAGGCACCGAATCTGTTTACACTGCTGCTGAGCTAATTAACATTCCTGTTAATTTCTTATATCCCCAGAACAAGTGTATAATTGCGATGTATGTCAGGAAAAACCCATTCCCAAGATTTTGAGGAGTCTACATCTAGGGGTAAGGATTCCAAAGATTTGGGTTACAATTCTTGGCTGCAGCAATGCTGCAGGGACACACAAAACCAAGCTGAAAATGATTGGTGAGTGTTCACCTGAGGGCCTTTAAAGGGGTCAATTTCTGTGGTCCGGCAGTGGCCAGGTCCCAAGGTTGCCGGATGAAAGAGGTACACTATGACTTTTTTAGGGTTCCTGGTAAATGATAGATTGATGTAAAAGTTATATGATGACATGGTTTAACTATCTGTATGTCTGATGCTTGTTACCTCTGGGAACTCCCTCAAGGGGGTGGCCATAGCAAAAGGGTCACCATATTTGGTGAATTCCAGTACTGCTTCTTAGCCTTTAGTGCTTCACCCTTAACTGGCCACTGGCAGAGGGCAACTTTAGTATAGTGTTTCCAGAGGCTCCTACCTAATGTTCCTACTGACTACTATTACTCAGTGATCCTGCCTACTACTACTACCTAAAGCTCCTGCCTAATGTATCTACCTACTACTACAATCTGTTGCTCCTATGATTTTGCCAAAAGGCAGGGCAAGTGCATGGCCCCCACCACAGGAAAATATAGATACAAGTACAGTGAGTTGTCATGTGTGACAAGGATAGTTTTTATGTTTCTGGACAGAATGCCAGCAGTCTACATGTGGGCAGGGCAGAGAAAAGACTGCTACCTGGGTCTAAGGAGTGCAACGTGTCAACCTCTTAAGTGGTGGCTCACGGCAAAGCAGTCACAAATCTTCCTGGTACCCATGCAGGTAGTACCAGTTGTATACCTCCCTGTCTGGAGGAGTTATTTTGTTTATAAGGGTGGAGTGAATGAAGACACTTTTACTTTATGAATGAACATAGTGTGTAACATGAGAAATGTTACACTTCTGTTGGTGTAGAGGCCTTTGTTGTCTTTTGCATGCTGAACACGAGTTAAGTATATGTGTGAGTAAATTAGAGACTGCATGGACTCGGAGCTTCCTATATCCTTGGGGATGATATAAAGATTTATGTTATGTTTATTGAATAACATTCTGCAACATTCCTTGGAAATGTTTTTGTTGTTAACTTGATGTCCATGAATTAATTATCTTGTGCTCAAATCTGAGTGATAGATCTTCTTACACTAGAAATAATTGTCTTAAAATGTTGCCTAAAGTAAGGAGGTAAACATCAAATCAGGAATGAAGTTATTATGTGGTTTCGGTGCATTATTACATGACAGCTAGAGACTGAGTGTGAACGAATGTGGCCTTTGTTGTCTTTTCCTAGC